>VKOC01027868.1:0-20916 GCA_009364415.1 Spea multiplicata
CATATATACCAAACCACACATATATACTAATCCACACATATATACTAATCCACACACATACCAATTCACTCTCACTTAATGCTTTCCTACCTTTCCTTTCTTCTTTCAGCTTCTTTTCCTCTTCTTTAGTTCTTCTGTCTTCTCTGTCTTCTTCCGGGTTCAGAGGGCAGCGGTGGGCGCGGCTTCAGTGCTGTGCGCCGGGATCTGACAACAGACCCTGGCGCACAGCAGCTGTTGCCGTGCGGATCGCAAGGGAGCGGTATCGGAGGTCTTTAACAGACCTCCGGCTCCCTTCAGTGATCACTCAAGGGAGCCGGAGGAGTGATTACTCAAGGGAGCCGGAGGTCTGTTAAAGACCCCTGATACCGCTCCCTTGCGATCCGCACGCTCGCATGGGAGCGGTATCGGAGGTCTTTGCCGGCACCCGGCACCCCTCCAGAGACGGTAGGAACGCTACTGAAAGGGAGAGTAATTAGTGGTAGAAAAAGGGAAGTGTTTATGCCGTTGTACAAAGCACTGGTGAGACCTCAATTGTGTAATTGTGGCTCCATCAACTGGCTCAACGCACTTGAGAATAGACTTTGTGTTCACTTTCTCGACAGTGAAGTGTATGCAGTGTTCTACTGTCCATAATCACACGGCCATTTAGCTTCTGGGCAGCCTGAGCACAGGATTTGTGGCCCAGGTTCCTGGAAGTTGAACATTGCACTGTTGGAGAGGCAGGAGATTGTGGAGGAACTGCACACAGTATGTGTAATATAATGTAGCTAAAAAGGACCGCTTCCTCACTGCAGCTCAGTGGTGTAAATACAAATGTCAAATGTGTGACTGTGTTTTGGTGATGCTGATGTTTGTGTTTCTGTGCTACGTTGCAGTCTACCTTGTATGTAATGTATGTTCAGTTGTTGAATAAACTAAATCAAAGCTAGATTAGGTGTCTTTCTACATGTAAAGAAACCCTAGGTTCTGTGACACTTTTACTTTAATATTTGTTTATTTCTTTTGTGGTTTCTCTAGCAGTGTTACTGTTGAATTACACAGCCTTGTAAATTGGAATGGCCCAAGAAATATGATTTAGCAGGAGTACAATATTACTTCTTTTCTGAGGTGTGTGGTTATACAGATCGGCTGAAATATATCAGCTCTGTTTTGATTCTATAAATGGATATAATTTGGTACAGAAGATATTGCTTTTTAGAAATCTGTGACCTGTTCTATTAAAATGCTGAGTTATATTTATAGGGTACCATATGCAAAAACATCTGTAGATTCATGAAACTGTCAAAACTGAGTTGATTTATGAAGCAGCAAATCACATAAAGAGTATTTTATATTTTGTTTGAAAATCCTCTCTGACGATGTTTTGTTAGATCAGGTTGTGTAACCTGCAGTTGGAGAGCGGCTAATAATGAAGATCTTTTCGAATAGCTGTTTCCTGAGTATAAGAGTATTGTTGTCACAATAATGTGTAGCTAAACCAGGGGTGTGCTGTCCAGAGGGTGCAATGTTTCTAAGAGCTAATAATGTTTAGACGACATGAGTGTATCACAGTGTCACAATAATGTGTTTCTAAACCAGGTGTGCTGGACAGGGGGTAACTTTAATGAAGTTAAAGCGCTTGGCTTGCAAACACCGTGCCGCCTGGGCAGCCGTGCCTCAGCTCTTCATCCTGCCCCTTTTAAGACGTGACGTTCAAGGGGGCGGGCTCACAGAAGAGCTCCCCCTGACAAGGAAAAGATCATCATGTCGGTGGACAGGAAGGAAAAAAATTCAAAAATCTAAATAATACCAAAAAAATAGTTAGGGATAGGAAAGCGGACCAATATATAAGGGGGGGGGGTGATTCCCTTGGGACAAATATTAAATAATACAAAAGGGGTGTGGCTGAGATGTGGCATTACAAAATAAATAGGGGGGTGTCTGGGGGTAATACACATGGCAGTGGGGGCATCGCATTAGCCAATACAAAAAGGGTGGGGGCATCAATACACAAGGGAGGGGAATGGCTGGGGCATCACATATACTTAGGGTGTATATAGGGTGTGGGGGCATAAATGCACAAAGTGGGGCAATATACAAGGATGTGGGGGGGCAAATAAATCAATACTAACGCAGAGCCTGTCCTGGTGTGTGTGTTTGGGTGTCGGTGTGACAGAGCCTATCCTGGTGTGTTTATGTGTTTAGGTCTCGGCGTGGCAGAGCCTGTCCTGGTTTGTGTGTGTTTGGGGGTCGGTTGTGGCAGAGCCTGTCCTGGGGTGTGTGTGTGTCGTTGTGGCATAGCCTGTCCTAGTGTGTGTGTTTGGGCATCTGTGTGGCAGAGCCTGTCCTGGTGTGTGTGTTTGGGTGTCGGCGTGGCAGAGCCTGTCCTGGTGCGTATTTGGTCATCTGTTTCCTGGTACTTTACTTACTGCAGGAATAAATAGAACTATTTAACCCCTTAAGGACAATGGGTGGTCCCTAAACCCATTGAAAATAATGCATTTTGAGCCCGCACATGTACGGGCTTTGTCATTAAGGGGTTAATGTATACTTATCCATAGATAAAACACCCTTCTGAATTTGTAGTCACTTTAGAGAACAAACTTTCTTGGCCCAGAAATCAGTGAGAGGAAAAAGTATGGTTTTGTGTTATTCAATCTGTTTCAATCTACATATTTTATTAAAAAGGATTAGTGGCACTAAATTGTGGCTTCAGGCGTCCCGTGTATGATGATTTTTTTAGTGTACTGATTACTCCCAGTCCCATCACATAAGATTCTATCCTATATTATCTGCCGAGCACTGATGTCATCTTTATCCAGTACACATCGATGCCGAGTTAAGATTCTGTCTATTTTATTTATCACCATAAAGCACCAGGCCCACAATGCTCTTAATTCAGCCCTGCCTCCAGTTTGTGTCAGACGTCTTAAATCCAGCTTGTGCAGTTTTATTTGGCTAAATTTGTTTTAAGTGGTTTGTGGACTGACTTTGTTTTACTGTTTAAGTAATTTAGTGTTGATACAATGACATATAAAAGATGATCAAAAAACTGTTTGTCCACTGCTTTTTTCATTATCGCCAAATTAACCCTGTATTAATATGCATTATAAAACTAAAAGGCCCTATTTTTTCTCAGTGAAAAATGAGTGCGGCTCACGCACACATACATTTCTGAAGAAACGAAGGAGCAAAGATAGCGGCGGTAAAACGTACACGAAGACACAAAGAATCTTTGTTCTACTAATCTCCCTGACCCCTTCCCCATCTAGCCTACCTTATCTCCACAGCATCACAGGGGTTGACGGAAGCGGAAATCCGTAGGTTCGCCGTCAGGGGTTAAGGGGCCATGCGAGTGAGCCTATTGGTCGCCTGCAGGATCCTCCTCTGGCATCAACCAATTGTTGATTGGTTGCGATCGTGGAAGCGATATCGTGGAAGCCTTTGGGTAGACATTTTCTAAGAGAAGCAATTGATTATTTGTTAGTATATACACTATAAACCAGATATTAGTCTTACTAGGAAATATCAGCTTTTATCATAAATTTACAAATTTGCTCATCTGGGGCATGTTTTAAGCATGGGAGATTTTTATTACCCTAACATTGACTGGAATAAGTAAAGTGGAACATAGTGAGTACTGGGTACCCAAGACTTTCCTTTTTTAGTGAGTCATAAAAAATAAAACACTTTGCTGCTACCTACTTAAAGTTTCAGTTCCACTTGTACTGTTGTATTTAACCCTTTTATAACTAACTTCAGTACTATTCACAGAACAAATGCCAACTGCCCTAACAGTTCCCAGAAATAATTAATCATGAAAGTTGTTGTCATTCATAATGCCTAAGCAGACACTGGTAGGTTTTGCCAAAGGAACTATCAAGATGTTTAAAAGAATAACAGTAAAGTGACAGTTCAGCTAAGGTTTTATTGTTTTGGTAATGTTCTCTAGGAAATGTGGAATGACACCGTTAAAAGCCTTAGCCACCATTTTACTGCTTCAATTAAGTTTATGTGTGAGATTTATTTTACCTATGAGTACAAAATATATTTCTAAAGGTTTATCGTGATCATACACTGGCACTGCATTTGCAGAAGTGGCTCAAGAAGTGGAGTAATGAGTATGATCAAAGACACAGCAAAATAAATAAACATACCACGAGGAAATCTACTTTTTCACAAACCCAACAAAAAAGTTGGTCCTGAGTTGCATTCCCAATTCTGCCACTAAGGGTAGTGGGGGCATTTTTCTATTCCAAAATCACCACCGAGTTTCCATAAGTATTTGGAAACTGAATAACAAATAGCTATGCTATACAATTTTACATGATTATTTGGAAACAGCACCACCCAGTGGGATAAAGCTCCCATGTTTAAGCCTGGTTTACATATACAGTAGTTAACATAGTTACATAGTACATAGGTTAAAAAAAGACGTAAGTCCATCAAGTTCAACCCTTCTACCTAACCTTCCTACTCTTTATCCAAATGATCCAAAAGAAGGCACAAACCCCCTAATTAAGCTACTTCGAATTCTGCCATCCTTCTTGGCTTCAAAAGGCAATTGGATTTCTCCTGCTTTCAAACTAATATTATTTTATGGCATACAAAAAACAACATTCAAGCACAGCTAAGTAGTCTATAAAATGGAGTCCTACAATGCCTCCAATAATTGATCTGATGTAGTACCTTTATTTAATTTATAGACACTTTCTGCCATGTTGTAACATATGCCCTTACAGCCCCTGCAATACCAGGGAATTCCATGATGACCCCAACATTTGTTATGGCTCTGGGACCCTTTGCTCTAATAACTAAGATGTTGAGTGCTCAGATGAGTTAGGGGTTAACTTTACTGACCAGACTTAATTTCAGAGCGCTCAGCTGTGAAGCGCACAGCGCGGCAGAGCGGGAAGACGGATGCCTCGCGCATGGGCGCAGGAACCGGGGGGGAACGGGGGGGACAGATCCCCCCCAGTAACTCATGCGGGGGGACCGATAATGAAGAAATCCCCCCAGGGCCGTAGGACCCTCCCCAATAGAAACGCTGCAAATGCGGTCCGCGAGACCTCGAGGTGCGGCCCTCGTAAGATCGACAGCCAGGGCAACCGATCTTACGCGGTCCGCACCTCGAGCCCTGCTACTTACCTGTGGGAGGGTCTTCTGTACAGCATAGAGGAAGCGGAACCCAGTAGAGTGAAGTACCTGAGAATGCAGAGGGAGGCCGCTCCCCCTGCTAAAGTCTGTGAGCAGCATCGAGGAGCTGCAGTGCAGGTAAGGGGGTGGGGAGGGTCTTTGAATCAGTATGCATGATTGAGGGAATGAATCTGTGAATGAATGAGTATATGAATGAATGAGTGTGTGATAGCATGGATGTGTAAGTGCTGGAACCTAGGCATGATGGGACTGTGATTGCTGTTGCTATCATGCCAAGTCAGCCAGTACATGCTGAAACCTAGCTAGCTGCCCCCCTTGTCTATGGATGCTGCCAGCAGTATGGGGTCTGCACATCACTTACAGCCACCCTGTACCAGCATGTACTGCTGACTTGGCATGATAGGAGTGTGATTATTAACAGCAATCACAGTCCCATCATGCCTAGGTTCCAGCATTTACTGGTTGGATGTGTAAGTGCTGAAACCTAGGCATGATGGGACTTTGCTGTTAGCAATCACACTCCTATCATGCCAAGTCAGCCAGTACATGTGCTGGTGTGTGTTTGGGTGTTGGTGTGGCAGAGCCTGTCCTGGTGTGTGTGTTCAGTTGTCACTGTGGCAGAGCCTGTCCTGGTGTGTGTTTGGATGTCGGTGTGGCAGAGCCTGTCCTGGTGTGTGTTTGGTCATCTGTTTCCTGGCACTTAACTTACAGTAGGAATTATTTAATTTATATTTATCCAGAAATAAAATGCCCTCCTGAAGTTGTAGTGACTTCAGGGGACAAAACGTTCAAGGCCCTGAAATCATTTAGTGGAAAAGTTATTTATTGTGTTATAATATTTATTTCAAGGATTAGTCGCACTCAATTGTGGCTTCAGGCTTCCCATGTTGAATGATCAAGTATTATTTTAGCCCAATAACAAAAGTATAATTCCATAGCACATTACTTTTGGAAATTATGAATGCCCTCCCAGTTTGACTGTGGTATCTTGTGTGCCCCCCTATATATTGTTTCTAGAGTCGCCACTGGTCACTGGTTTGGCACAGTGTGTTTTAAAACTATATGAGGCTGAGACACATTCTGCAATCCAATCAGCCGTTAAAATAGGTGGTTATGTATTTTACCAATGTATTTCCTGGAGAAACCTGATATGTGGGTGAAGGGACAATATCTGTGATTAGAATAGATGAGCACAAAAAATGACCATAGAACAAGAAAAACAACCAAATGTAAACATTATAAACTGCAGAGACTACTAGAATCTGGTCTCAGAGCCAGAATACACTTGGAAAAGGTCTGCAATTTTGTACAGTCAATGTAATGAGACTCCAAGCAAGATGTTCTCTGGAAATGCTGCTGAACACATATCGGGGTGTTGTTTGACAGTGACATATACCAGGCGTGGAAAATTCACAACTCAAGCACAGTGTGTGTGAAACACCAAAACATACTACCACAAACTTTGACAGCGGTTGCTAATAGAATTAGTGCATGCAAAGAGTTAAAATACTAGCATTTGAAATACCCTAAAGGTATCTAGTGTTCAAATATACCATATTTGCTTGATTATAAGACGACCCTCATTAAAAGACGACCCCCCAAAATTTGATAAGACTACCCTATAGGAAAAAGGTTTTATTAGTAAATATTAATTCACATGTAAACTATTTTTTCATATTTAATAAAAACTATGATTGAGGAAAATGCATTTTGTATTTTTATTTCCTTTTATTTGCCAACCTGCCCCCCGGTTATGCACATCTGCCCTATGGCTTGCTACTGTGCCTCCCCAGGTGCTTCTATGACTGAGCACCGGAAGGTCAGGATGTTTGAGCCTTCGGGACCAAGATGACACAGGCAGGGCTGTTTGGGGAGAAAGATAGTAAGTCCTATGTGTGTAATTTGGGTGCTGGTCAGGTTCTATGTGGGCAGTGTGGATGCCAGGGCTGTCATCTATGCCTGTAATTTGCTGGGTTTTTATGTGACTTCAAGTTGATCTATACCTGCAATGCTATGTTTCCATACATTATAATTGTCTACCTGCAAATATGGGATTTGTATGTCTGATTCTATGCCTTCAGTGCTGAGTTCACATGTGAATAATATTAACAATATTAATATATATATATATATATATATATGATTGCTAACAGCAATCACACTCCTATCATGGCCAGGCAACCAGTAAATTCCAGAACCTAGGTATGCCTGGGCATGATAGGAGTGTGATTGCTGTTATCAATGATATATATATATATATATATATATATATATATATTAATATTGTTATTGAATTTTTGTCCAATTTTGGTTTGTTACTTTAATAAAAGTTTCGGTCCAGAATTTTCATTTCGGTGCATCCCTACTAAGCCAGACACTAAAATAGTAGGCCTACACCACATCAATGTTTGGCTTAGTATATAGTGATAGGGGTTATGCTGCACTATTGTCAATGTCTGGCTCAGTGTATAGTGATAGGGATTACGCTGTACCACTGTCAATGTCTGCCTCAGTTTATAGTAATAGGTGTTATGCGGTACCGCCGTCAATGTCTGCCTCAGTAGTATATAGTGATAGGTGTTATGCTGTATCACAGTCAATGTCTGTCTCAGTTTATAGTAATAGGTGTTATGCTGCACCCCCATCAATGTCTGCCTCAGTATATAGTGATAGGTGTTATGTTGGTCTACCCCCTGTCAGTACGGTGAGATATTTCAGTACAACATTGCCCAATACATCAGACGATCTTGGGTATTCCTCCTTAAACAAGTAGGTAACATAAGTAGGATCCATGCTGGCCACAAATAATAGGTTATAAAATAGAGTTCCATGTAAATCTCATGTAAATTCAAAAGGGGAGCAGAAATTACAGGGTGAAAAGAAAGTGACTTCAGCATGTCTCGTTTTCACATCCATGTCAAAGATAATAAGGGCCAAGAGGGCCAAGTAGTTATATAAGCCAGGGAGGGAAATATGTTCCACTCTGCAATACAGGACATATGGCAGGTCGCATAGTACTTATACAGATCTGTGAGGCCTACACCACCCAAAGTCTTAGGTAGGGTAAGAATAGGACAACGCAACCTGGGTTTTGCATTCTTTTAAACAAAGCTACAAACATGGCTCTTAACTTCTGAAAGTCTGGAATGGATATTATTCTGATACGTATATATGTTTGTGCTTAGTATATATAAAGCTGATGCCTTACACTATCACCTAGTGGTGAACTTTGGTCATCTTTCTGTCAACCTCCTGTTCTAGGTTATTCCACTGCAAGCAAGTCTGAGGAGAAATAACAGTTATGAGCTCTCCCCTTTTCTTACACACATGCCTTGGAAATATAAGTCTTTTTACAAGTAAAAAAGATGAAAAGAGAAATCAAATATTAAAGAGTCTCAGTAAGAGTCCAAACAGTACCCTTGCTGCCTGGGATTTTATTGAGAACTTATTCGCTGTCTGCCAAACCTTGTGCTAGCAACACATAGTGAGGGCAGAACAGATATGTTTTCTTTGGGACTACAGTCATTTTCAGGATGCTAATTCTACCAAACCAAGAAACATTTAGAGAATCCCATCTCTTTAGGTCCTGTCCTAACTCTTTCAGCAAAGGTAGAAAATTGAGGGAAACCAACTTCCCTATATCAGTACACAAATGGACCCCCAGATATTTTTTATTCTTAAACATGTGACAGTTTTGGGAGGTTTTAAATACTGTATTGGCCCAAATATAGGCCGCACTTTTTTAAAGTGGGGGAGCAGCCTATAATCAGGGTTTAGCGCAGGGGTGTGCAATTCGTATCGCCGATGCCCTGGAGATGCAGTTCTGGGTGCTGGGCAGATGTTTTTTTTTATTTTCTCTTTCATTTAGCCCTGCTGGGGGCAATTAGCAGGGTTAGGATACGGATCCCCGCAGCACTGCAGGGGACCTGGATCCTCCTCTCTGGCAGCCAGTGAAAGTCTGTGCGAAAAAGACAACCCTCGCTGCTGCCGGGACTTAGATGACCTTCCGGTGCTCTGCCATAGAAGCCCCAGCGTAATTGCTGGCAGCAGTGGAGGTTGTCTGCGCGCATCGAGGAGGATTTCCCGTAGCGCTGCAGGGGACCTGTATCCTCTTCTCTGGCAGCCGGTGAACGCCTGCGCAATGTGCACAGGCAACCTCCACTGCTGCCCTCACTTCCACCAGGGCTTCTATGATGAAGCACCTGCATTGAAGCACCGGCGGAAGTGGCGAGCAGAGGCAATGGTTGTCTACGGGCATCACGCAGACGTCCACCAGCTGCCCCGCTGGAGTTTGGGGATGCTTTGTAAAGTCGGGGGGGGGAGAGTGGCATATCTAGGGAGCAGAGGGGCATATCTGGTCAAATAAGAAAGCAGAGTGGCATTTCTGGAGGGCAGAGTGGCATATCCTGTTTATTAGGTAAAATACTGTTTTACCGTTCCACTAATGTGTATTTTTTTTTAAAATAGCACCAAACTTTAAGGGTGCGGCCTATAATCAAGCCAATACGGTATTTATTTGTAATATAGTAAGGATGTCATTTCGCAAGTTTCAGGTTTGAACATGCAAATTCAAATTGAACTCCAATGCTTTAATTGGAAACTGGCAATAAGTACACTCACATTAGCATACCTGGGAACTTCTGGGCTCCAGCTACCCGGAGCCTTCTCTTGTGGCACGCGGCCAGGACTGCACACTGGCGTCAGCGGGCGGTCCCGCTGATGTCGGTGGGCGGTCCCGCTGACATTAATGGGAGTTCCAGCTGACGTCGGGTGCGTTCCCGCTGACGGCAGCAGGAAACACCCCCAGACCCCGCGACCCAGAGGATTTGGGTCTTGACCAGGAGAACCGGAGAAGCACATTAGTGAATTAGCACTTAACTCGAATGACCGCAATTGGGGAGATAGACCTGATTATGAACATTTAATCTGTTTGTTAATGTGGGAACATTTTATCAATATCACTTAACATTAGGTAAATAAACAAGTTCCACAAACCCTAGGCACAGTAGATTTCCATAAAGGGCCATTTTGTGTCCGGAAGCAGCAGTCTTAGTAACTATGATGTCCTTCTGTTAAACATATCAGAGTTGCATGAAAAAACAAACTTGATCTTCTTACATTAAGCATAGTAACATATGTGGTTAAAGTCAAAAAAAATGGAAAAATAAAGTAAATATGGATTAATACATTTTATTCTTGATTACATGGGTTGGTGTGCTATTGAACAATTAGCTTATTACGCAGCTACACTCTTACATAAAAAGTAAAAGTTATGCTTGTTCTTTTCTATAAAAGAAAATATACAGTAGCTTATTATTCCTTCATAATATTCCTGTGTGAAGTACTCTAAAAAGCCACTTAGCTCCAACGCAGCTTGCTTCATTTACATCTGGAAAAAATGAGATGTCTGCAGGTTACACTGCTAATTCTTTTTGTTTGCTACTGCAATCCATAATTTTACACATTTAAAAGAAATATTATATGATACCCAACTTGTAAATGCAGAACCCATGTTTTCTCCTGTCAATGTCAGAAAATAACCCCATATATTTATGTCAACCTTTTACACTCAGCTGCCTGAATTATGATATTTTTGAAGTCACATTTAGTTACACTTAACTTTTCATAAAATTCAGATTTTTTCTTTCAATAGGAAACAAAACCATAGAGTGCACCATAACTATTGGCCTTTAACTGATGTTAGGCCTTTGCATCACTTGTAAACCCACATTAAACTCCATTTCTGGACTTTATATATTTATATATACGGGCAATAAGCAAACATTTTGCAGTGAAATAGGTGAAGCCATTTCATATGGTGTCTTCCATCTTTCCCTTGTGTCCTAAAATAAAATCATTAGGGATAAGGACCAAGCTTTGCAAATTGATTGCAAGAATTGGAAACATTTTAACAGCCAATATGATGCCAGGATATTTGGATGGATTTAAATTTATGGCTGTGATCTTAGCCGCAAGGTTTCAAATGTTCCACTAGCAATCATATAATAGCCCTTTATTTTACACGGAAGCCTTGTATTTCTGTCATGGCAACAAGTACCAATTTACGTATTCAATACTTAAATTAGAAAACAAAAAGAAGAATCCAGAGGGAAAAAATAATCATAAACAACTAAGTTAATTCAAGTGTCTTTGATTGCATTATAAATGCAGCGGGCTTCAGCTTAAAAGTAACATGACTTTTTATATAAACGAAGAAGGTACAGTATAATCATCAAATGCTGCTTCTCAGATTATTATAAAATGTAATCACCCTAGCTGATTATACGATCTGAATTGTGGTAGGAAATCAAACTATTTTTATAGTTTAAAAATGTACATTAGACTTGTACGTTTGGATTAATATACACTTTATTTTTGATTGTGTGAATCTCAGATAACAAGGAGGGACCCAACAAAACAAACAAAATGAATGGCAAAACCTCCAAAATTTTGTAGGTGAGAGAAGAAACGAAGCTGGGGTAAAAGGTAAGGTAGGGAAACATTGAGAGATGGCAGGCATCAGGGATATTCTTGCATACATCAGGGAGGCAGGGAAAACAACCACATTTCTGGGAGAATTTCGAGGAGACTTGGGACCTCTGAGATCGAGGCTCATCTACCATACTGCAAGTGTCAATAGTAGTAGTGCAAAAAATGTAACCTGGTGGGGTGGATTGGAGAAGCCATATAGTTCATTTTATTGATCAACTGAAACTACAACAGAAAGGTTTTCTTTTTCTTTATTTGCTAATGGATTGATTTATTTTAGGGCTGATTTTAATTTTAAAATGTGTTTAGCAGCTGATTCTTCAAGTATAGTTCCTTATTGCTATAAAGTTGTTCTTAAGTAATACACTACCTGGATAACATTTAATGGGCGGCAGCACATAACCTTTAAAGTCCATTTAACTGTTTTTTTTAATCTATCTTTAAAAAGTGGTTTAATTAATTTGAACAGTGAAATTCCTCTGACTATAATTTACAAAGTAAAGAATAGATACAAAAGTATAAATATATGCGCTACAGGGTTTGGAGCAGTCACAACTATGACAGGGTCCGTGCCTCTAGGGAGCCCAGGGTGACCCCTACTACCTTGTGTTCTTTTCTCCTCGTACCGGTTAAAATTTGTTTTTCTAAACTATTACAAGAACGTATCGGGGTCACATTATGTCACGTGACCTCACGGTAAAACCGAGTGTGCTCACACAGTGTGCGAGCAGCCAGAGAGAAGGCTGCTGGAGAGGTGGGAGGTAAGTGGGGGCGGGCAGGAAGGGGGTGTGTATGTATGTTTGTTTGATTGTATATATGTATGTATGTATGTGAGCATGGATGTCTATGTATGAGTGTGTGAGCACAGATGTCTAAGTGTGTGTGACCATAGATGTGTAATTGTGTGTGTATGTATGTGAAATTGTGTGTGAGCATGGACGCGTACTTTTGTGTGTATGTGAACATGGATGTGTAAGTGTGTGTGAGCGTGGATGTATGTGTGTGTGCATGGATGTGTAATTGTGTGTGAGCATGGATGTGTAATTGTGTGTGAGCATGCATGTGTACGTGGAGTACATATATGAGTAAGTTTGTGTACATATATGTTTTCAGAGTGTATGTTGAAAGGGGGCATAAACAGGTTGTTTAAGGGCAATGATGGCACAGACCAGCTGTTTGGATCAAAGATGGCACTGACAAGCATGTTGCTTGGTGAAGTTGGGGGGCCCAGGGGTAATTTTCACACCAGCTCCCTGTGGTTTCCAGCTAGCCTTGTTGAGAGACATAGATGGGTATTCTATATTATTTATTATGCAAGCATTATACGTACAATGATATCACTCTGTTTTTGGGTCGGATTTTATAAACTACTGAATTGTCTTTATTATGTAAAGGCACTGCAGTTCTTTATTATTATTATTTTTTATCTACAGTAAACATAATTAAAGGCAGCCAACACTTCCTTCTTTTATTGTACTTTCAGTTTATGCAACCATTTTATAAAATAAGAAGATGTTATCTATCAATTTAACATTATTGCCTTTGATACTTGTATGCTAAAATCTGGATAATGAGAATTAATAGGAGCAATAAGAGCCCTAGCCAGTTAAAAACACAAATAGTAAAGCAGCAAGTATTTCTGACAAAAGTAGGCATTGCACGGTGCATGCACACAGTGTGTTTTAGTTCATGAAATATTGTTCCTGAGTTGAATTTTAGTTGTACCTTTACACTACCAGCAAAACCTCTAGATTTTGGAAAACACAAAAAATCATTAATACTGGTGACAAAAATTGAAGCATCGGACTATTCATGCCCACAATGTGTGCTTTAGTTCTTGAAATACTGTTAATGAGTTGGGTTTAAGTTGCTGTAGTTTCTGGATAGCACAAGATAAAAATTATTAATATTGCTGACAATATTAGGCACTTGGCTGTGCATGAGCACAGTGTGTTTAAATACCGTCCCTGAGTTTGGGTTTAAGTTGCACGTGTTATGCAATAAGCAACCTTTTTTGGGCAACACAAAACATTAATACTGGTGACAAAATTAGACATTGGACTAATTTGGCCAAAAGTACTACTATCTGCGGCAGCAGCCCTACCAAACATCCTAGCTCTCGTAATGCTAAACCTTCTCCACCCCTCCTACTTAAGTAAGGTGCAATACTACCAAGGACTCATAGAGGATTGGATCAAAGGTGAAGATTGCTTGTAAGCTATTATACGGAGAAGCAGAGAATAAAATCACTACCAGTGCCACCACAATAATCACCGTTGCCACCACTACTGCAAGCACTGCCAGCACTGGAATGTTTCTAATGCGCTAGAGCAAACATAGGTAGGAACTGTCAAATGATAGCAGCAGATCTACCTTTGGTATAGAGGAAAATGAAGGCAGAAGCAGCAGAGGGTCTTATGCCACCTTGTGCCCAAGGTTCCCTACATGCACTGGCATCACCACTATCACCACCACTATTCCTAACATGAGACAGGGTTGCCATTTTTATTTAATATTGCCCTGGGTTTTCTAATTTGGGTCTTTTGGTTATTTCCACCAAGACTAAGGCACCTTACCTGTTATTCCAGGTGTGCCTTTTGAGTGTTTCGTACTTGGTTTTAAGTGTTTAGGTATTAGAATCCCTAAGTCCCTAATGAACTTTTTAAATTATACACAGTTAACATACCTCCAGTCGTTCAGAAATTTTAAGCTGAGTTAAACAGTTGGGTGAAGCTCCATCTTAAGTTCTCAGGCAGAGAAACGCTGATCCTTCCTGGGCTGCAAATAGGAGAGAGTCTTAACATATGAGGAATGTAAACAAAATTATCCTACATATCCCGATTTTTGTCAGCATGGAAGTTTCCAGTTTTATATGATCCCAAACAAAACATTTTCCAGACAACGACTGGAATAATCCTGTAGACAGGGCACCTAGGCAGAACTCCCAGGCCCTAGTTGCTACTAGAACCATATATCCCCTATAGGATTTAATGCCAACTTTGACTTATTCATGAAAGGTTTGGAAATCTTGAAGGTTTTTTAGGTTTATGTGTTAAGCAATAGGCTCAGATGATACTTGTCACAATAACAATTTGATGGGTAAATTACTATTTTAGTACATAAGATATGATTTATTACCAAGCCTGCTGTGTATATATCTTTGTTTTATTTAGGAGTAGATATTTAAGATTAGTTCCCAGTAAAATGTCTTAGTTTTTGCAACACAAGAAAGAATTGGAGCATTTATAATATAACATGGTATTATCTTTTACCATCCTTACTGAGATGCTGTCCTTAGCTTTCAAATTACATCAGTAGTTTCCCCTCAATTAATTCAAAGGTTACATCGAAAACTAAATTAAGAATCATGTTTAATTTTGCAGAAATGAAAGTTCACCTTACTGAAACAAAAGCATGCGCCAGTGAGCATAATGAACAATTGTACTTAAATTAGAGTGAATTTCCAAATGCACTTTTTCCTGCTTCATAGTTTAGATGATTGTATACAAAGAGAACTGATCGCCTTTACATGAGTTATGTTAATTGAATTTAAAATTGGCAAGAAAGCAACTAGCAAAGCTTTTGAGCGCACATTAGCGCACATTAGCACACATTAGTCTATGTTTGCCTATTTTATCACCATCTTTATTTCTGAGAGAACCACGACTGCTTAGGCTTAGAGGCTTGTACCTTAAACCCCTTCAACCAATCACCTTAAATAAAGACAAGGGCCACTGTTGCTTTAATAACTCCCTGTAACCATATGACAATAACATAGACATAAACAACCCACCACCTGCTAGGCATTTGCGCCCAGCAGGTGGTTCACACCCAGCAAACCAAGTGTTCTGGTCCAGCAGGTGTCATCAGCCACCCTCAGGACCCACCTCCCCAAGCCCATTTGGGCTCAGCCTTTAACATATCAACCATTCAACACTAGTCAATGGGTGAACGCCTCCACTGATGTGACTACAAAAGACAACAGAACAGCAGACAGCCAACACATACAACAAAAACAAAAAGCGAGGGTGGGGAGTGCCTGTATTTAGGAACCAGCAGGAAAAGGGAAGGGTGTGTCTTTCTTCACCTTATAAACCCTTTAATCGCAGCATTGATGTGACCACCCAGCCAACAGGGAAACTACTGACATTTCCGCACTACAGACTAGGCTAGCAGTCCCTTCTACTGATGGTCCAGAGGGCTTGTATCCCACCACTACACTCATGTTATCAGTACTAGGGCTGCAACAACGAATCGATAAAATCGATAGTAATCGATTATGAAAATTGTTGTCAACGATTTTCATAATCGATTAGTTGAATCAATTTTTATCAATTTATAAAATGATGTTTTTCAGTGCAAATGCACTGAAAAACTCCCTTCTATAATCCGATCTCAAATAGAGAACCCAAGGTATTCGATCTTGGTCGTCTCAGACGTGCATTTCTCAAGTTTTGCGTAAAGATGGTTCTCTTGTAAACGTGTGAGAACTTGAGCCACATGTTTTCTGTGTTCTGGAAGGGATGATGAATATACGAGTATGTCGTCGAGGTAAATGATGACACATGTATCCAATAAGTCTCTGAATATGTCATGTAGGAAGTGTTGGAACGTGGCTGGGGCATTACAGAGTCCGAATGGCATGACTCTGTACTCGAAGTGACCATAACGTGTGTGAAAAGCCGTCTTCCACGCGTCACATTTTCTCATCCGCACAAGGTTATAGGCTCCCAATAAATCAATTTTACTATAGATCTTTGCCCCATGAAGTCTGTCCATTAGTTTGGGTATCAGAAGAAGAGGATATTTATTTTTGATGGTTATTTTGTTCAGTTCGCGGTAGTCCACACAGGGTCTTACACCACCATCCTTTTTTCCCACAAAAAAGATACCAGCCCCAGCAGGTGATGTAGAGTGTCTGATAAACCCCTTGCGTAGATGATCTTCCACATAGTCTTTTAACACCTCCAGTTCTGGTTTGGATAAAGGAAATATCCTGCCGTATGGGATTGCAGCACCAGGTAACAAGTCTATTGGGCAGTCATATGACCTGTGGGGTGGCAGTTGTTCAGGTTCCTTTTTATCAAAGACTTTTGTGAAGGACCGATGGAGCAGGTATTTCAGGGTTATCAGGTGCTGGGTTGGAAACAGCCAAAAAAATCGTGTATGCAGATCTCAAGCGTAAGGAAGGACGGCAATATTTCATACAATAGTCTGAAGAAAAGGACACCGTATCTGTGGCCCAATTGATGTGGGAGTTATGGGTGTGAAGCCTGGGTAATCCAAATATTATAGGGAACAAGGGGATTGTGCCAGATTGAAACAAAGATGTTCCTGATGTCCGGACCCGACCGCGATGGAGATGGGTTTAGTTTCTTTGGTGAACGGTCCTGATTGGATAGGACTTCCGTCCACGAGGCGAATGGTTAAAGGGTGCTTCTTGGTTTGTGTAGGGATGTTAAAGGCTTGAGCCAGGGAGAGATCCATGAAGCTTTCACTTGCTCCGGAGTCTATGAAGGCATTATGATGAATCCTTTTTCCTCCCCACTGTAATGAAACAGGGAGAGAAAAGTTGGCTTACTGCTGGAGGATAGCAGGGGACAGGTGTAAGCAGTATGACCCGGACCACCACAATAGAGGCATAGGTTAGCACTCCTCCTTCTTTCTTTTTCAGCAGATGATAAGGGGCCACGAGCAAGACCGATCTGCATTGGTTCCACAGCGGTATCAGGAACTGGAGCATTGGTGGAGGTACTAGATGGGTTGTAACAAGGTGAAGGACCTGTACTATAAGAGTGTTCTATGCCTCGTTCAAGGAATCGCCTGTCCACCTGAATAACCAGGTGAATCAAGTCTTCCATGGTCTCTGGTACGCCTACTCTCGCCTAGTTCGTCCTTCAGGTGTTCTGAAAGACCCAGGTGAAACTGATTAACGAGAGCGGGTTCATTCCACTGGGTCTCTACAGCTACTCCTTGAAAATCAGTTATATAGTCCTCAACTGGTCTCCTTCCTTGTCTTAGGGACCTTAATGTGGAGGTTCTATGGGGATCATCATATAGTGTGTTCAAAGCCTGACGAAAATCATTCCAATCATGTAGAGATGGGTGATTCACCTGTAGGAGATGATGAGCCCAGATCATAGGGGCTTCCGTGAGTAGGGAAATAACAGTCCTCACTTTAATAAAGTCAGTAGCATATGTTCTTGGTTTGAGGACAAACAGTATCTCACATGACGTCATGAAGGTTCTATACTTGGAGCGGTCTCCTGAGAAGGGTTCAGGTAAAGTTACTTGGGGTTCAGGTGATTATACGGCCATGGCTTCTACCACAGGAGGGGCGACAGCTGGTAGGGTGCAGGTACTGCTGCTGGTGGTACTGCTTGTAAGGCTTGCACTTGAGCCCTTAGTGTCTGTTGGTTTTCTTGCATCCCTTGCACATTATGAGCCAAGGCGGCTATCTGTTGTGTAAGGGTTACTCTGGTGTCAGTGACTCCAGGAGGCTCCATATTGAATTGATTGTTTTGTAGGGTATGCAGGGTTTGGAGCGTAGAGCAGTGAAATACCAGACGTGCAATAGAGGCAAAAAGGCAATATAAGGAATATCAGCAAGGTTTAATCCACTGAGTAGTAAAAGGCATAAAAGGAACCGTGTAGCAATCCTGAGGTCAAGGGTACAAGAATATCAAAGTCCATAAACAAGCCAAGGTCAAAAGTCCAGTAAATCCAAAAGGGGTATCATCAAATAAGTATCAGCAAACAGGTATGTAGGGACTTGAACAATCAAGTAATGAGACATAGGTGCTGTGGGTTAAAATAGCCCTCTAGGAACCAGCTCCTTCCCACCAATAACAGTGGGTTTGGTAAAACATCTTGTTTGCATCCCATTTATATATAACTAACATGAAACAATCCACTGCATAAGCCAATTTAAACATTCTTTGCTTAACACCATACAGAGAATAGCTTAGTTTATTTACATAATAAGCTATAAATCTGGATAATAAGCACACTTTATACATAATTGTTATATTTCCAAGGAAGAGTCCAAAATAGAGGCTTCACTAAGGTTTACATAGGTTGCATTAATTTCAATCAGTGTAGCGTTAAGATGCAGAATTTCATCTGTTCACATGAATAGAAACAATTATCAGTTTACTTTAGAAAGCTAGGACTAATGACTGATTTATATACTTGCCGTACTTTACAAATGAGCCTTACTTGTTTTTAATTAGTAATTAGACATGAAGCGAATATGTTTATAAATGTAACAGAGCATTACATTTTTTTTAATTAGTGACTTTTTTATGTTGGTAACAATAAAACTGTAAACAAAACACTTGGTTGAAGCTGACAAATAGAAATACCAAAATAATGAGTTAAATAGAGGCGTGTATAAAAGTGAAAAAATATATATTTTTGGTGTGTTATTATTATATATAAGATGAAGTTCATTCATTGTAAATTGAAATTCTTTGTAATGCAAGTTTTGGTTTTTTTCCGTGTTGGATTAAGAGCTTTGAGATCCCCTAGGCGTGCACATGAATACCCATGAATGCTGTATAGTATATACAGAAAACATACATAAAATGAAACTTATACATACATATAAAAACAAAATGAATGAATGATGTTCCTATACTCTTATACCATAGAAATATCATTTTTCCCACCTTCCAACTCAACAATGCTGCCAATGTCATCATCCCTAGACACTGGAAGTCGGTCAGCCCTCCTTCCTTTACAGCCTGGGTTATTCAGGTCAAGTTTCTATATCAGATGGAAGTTCTCATGGGAAGTTCTCATGGGTACCTTGATGGGTTTCACCTTTCTGATTGCTGTCTCTGCAGTATTCGGCCCATTACGTTCCCTTTCACACCCTTCACACACTCTATCCGCTGGACCTTGATTTTCGTTTCTTTTATTATTTGGTTTTGTTTCTATATTTGCCATGTTACTCCGCATGCCTTGCTGACCCTATCTCCACTAATGTGGTAAGCCTCATCTTTGTATACGGTCAACGAGTCACCCACAATTTACACTATTTGGGTATGCGTAATGTTTGTTCATCTCTGTGTAACCTTTTGGTGATGTATCACTCAACTACATTTTCATCTGAATACGCTCAGTACTTCCAGTTGCGGGGTTGTAATCTTTTCCCACTTTTCAGAGTCGGATCGTTCTATGGCTTACTTTTTGAGTCGCTGTGACATTCAAGAACGTTATGGAATGTATTGTTTTGCCACTATGAACGGCATCTTTATTGTATATGTTGTACCATGTACTTTACCTGTAGCTACAAGATGTCATTTGTTACTTGTGTCCTTGCGATATTGTACTGCTTCCTTCTACCAAATGTGCAATAAACGGAGAATTGAAAAAAAAAAAAAAAAAAAAGAAATATCCATTTTCCCTTACCATAAAAACACATTTTATATGTTTGTTTTACTGTGTATTCATTTAAAAATGTATATAGTATGTTCACCAAAATAAAACTATCCAAGGAAGTTAAAGCAATATTCACACTGCCTTCAAATACAGGTATTAGGACCTCCTATTCTATACAAGTACCATAAGGCAAGATAACTCTTGATTCAAATGAATTCATTTGGTAAAGGCGATCGTACGTGTGGTTAAATCTGACAATACACAAGACAATAAAAATATTATTCTTCAGGAATGTAAATTAAAACAATAGGGTATTTAGACTAGATAAAAAATGAAAGGTGATCATATGTGCACATTACAAAGTGAACAGACAGTGTGTTACCAAGGTGTTATATTTATCTTCTTCATATTATCTTCATATTATTGAGAACCTCAAAACACACTGACAAAATGTATTGGGCAACTTAAAGAAAATTTGCTGCAAACTGGGCTTTGTGTGTGTTCTGTAGGTTGTGTTCACAGCCAATTGCATGGGACAGGACACAGGACAACTAGATTTTTTAAACTTTCTCAGTACCAGCTTGAGCCGGAGTAATAAACAGCTATATTTCCAGTTATGCACATTCATTTTATTTTGTGTTTAGATCAGGAGCGTACCTAGAGTATTTGGCACCTGGGGCGGATCCTGTATGTGCACCCCCCCCCCACCCACATACACTTTATGTATAGCTTCTACCGTTATATACTGGCGCAGACACTGAAGGTGGTACAGCATTACTGTTATCATTATATACTGAGGCAGACATTGACAGTGGTACAGCGTAATCCCTATCACTATACACTGAGCCAGGCATTGACAATAGTGCAGCATAACTCCTATCACTATATACTAAGCCAAACATTCAT
>VKOC01027871.1:0-25793 GCA_009364415.1 Spea multiplicata
CAACTGATTTACCTATACAATATACAGAGGCCGGCTTGCTGATTTACTATACATTATACAGGGCCGGGTCAGCTGGTTCTTTATAGCGCATAATGAAGTCAGTTAGTGAATAAACCCCCAAAGGACTAATAAAAAGCTTATTAAAGTTACGTAACCCCGTATTTCTCTAACACCTGAACTTGTTATGAACTACGTTGTATTATTACTGGGAACTAAAAGCCTCCCACGTGTGATAAATGAACAAAATAAGAAAATAAAATTCTAAGTGGAAATTTATTTTAATTTCCATTTCTACAAAGCACTGATTATAAAAAACAATTTCTGAAATGTATGCGGAGGTAAAACGCCGCGCCAAATATTACATCGATGTTTCAAGCCAGGATTATTCTCAATAAAGGGAGTCTCGGTTTAACCAATTATAATTTGATTTAATGGCGCATTGATTTCCGAGGGGTTTGCATAACATTTATATTGTAAATATCCATATCCAACGACATTTAAAAAATATTCCCATTATAAAAATAATGCGATTACAAGCACTTTATTATGTAAAATCCTGCAGAATCCGGGCAATTATTATTAATTACTCTAGCTGTTTTCCCACTAATTTTATTACATATAACATAACATATGATAAATTATACATAACAAGTGATTGTAAAAACTTTTCATTCATCAGCTGAAATATTACCCGGTTACATTAATGGTAACGTTGAAAAGGGAGTTAATGGTATTAACTTTTTAAGTGCCTTTTTTTACTTTTTTATTTAAAAAATAATAATAATTTCGGGGTAAAGTTTCTGAAATCTTTCTGTAGAAAAAGCAATTGAGAGGTTAATACTTAATAGAGTGAGGAAATTTAAACATGCATGGGATAGGCATATGACTGATTAAGGTTTGAGGCTTTACAGCAGGAAAGAGTAGAACAGCCTCCCAGCAGAGGTGGTAGAGGGCAATACAGTGAGGGGATTAAACATGCATGGGATAGACGTACGGCTCCTGAATCAAAGACGAGACCAACGACTGATTAAGGTTTGAGTCTTTACAGCAGGAGAAACGGGCGACTAGACGGGGGCCGAATGGGGCCGATCTGCCGGCGGGTTCTGGGTCTCAATGAAGGTAAGCGAATAGCAAAAAAAAACAAAAAAAACATTCCACCATCCAAAATATCCAACCATTCAGAGTGAAGATAAGAAACGTGGATGATTATCTCTGTTCGTAGATCAAAGCCCGGCACTCGTTCCAAAAAATGAACAAAAAAACCCAAAGCGTCTCTTTTTCCAATGAAAATATCCATGTTTCTATGTGATCGATATTTCTGCGAGTCTCCGCTGTATCCGCCGCGCATTCATTGTCCTATTTTCACGCTCACTTAATCTTGGTTAAGATAACTTCCTCATAAATATTCTAAAAAATCATTTTACGGTTATCCGGGGACGGAATTATCCTGACATTAATTGCTGTCAGATTTTTTATCGCCGTTGCTTTGTGTTTATTATCTTCTGTATTATTTTTTTTGTTGTTTTAATGGGGAGAAAAAAAGTTGCAAAAAAAAATTTTCTCTAATAGTTAAAAAGCATAACTGACTGTAAAGCTCAAAAATATTCTATAAAATATTTTCATATTATATTAAAATATATTTTTTTGTTGACATTAATATTTAAAAAAGTTATGTTTTTAGAATGTTCAACAGCAAAGAAGGCTTCTGAATTTGCCCCTAAAGAAAAAAAAGGAAAAATACAAAGAGAATGGAGCTAAAATATCCCAAAATTGTCATTAATATGTTTTTTTTACATAAATGTAATAAATATGCTTTATAGATATAAAAATAGTTCAAAAAACACATCTGTTTATTAAAATCTAATTTTCTATAAACCATCAGAATAGATTTTTCTCATATATATATATATTTGATATTTTTATTCTTACAGATTTGGTTAGATGGGAAACGCGTTTCGCCGTTAGAGGGTGGGGAGATAATATATCAAAATTCAATATATTCAATATATTATATCTTGGAATACGGTTTTAATAATCTGTGATAATCTACGTGATGTCTTTCTGAGGTCGGTGGGGTAATTAACCCAAAATTTGCCAGTTCTGGCAAATTGGAATAAATTTTGAAGATGCCTTTTTTGAATACCCTGAGAAGTCAGAAGTCAGAAGTTCGGGGTTTTTTTTAAGAATCCTCTATACCCATCAGTTAATAATATATAAAAATAATAATTTAAAAAAAAACAGGTTTGGCTCATTTCAAATTAAAAAAAAAATCAATAAATATCCCAAAATGAGGGTGAGTTTATCCCGCGGGGCAATAAGAGTGGAGAATCCGCGTGAAAGACAGCCCTGTTTCGGCGCAGCACAAATCTCCCGACGGCTCACAATAAACGCCGGATAGAACGTTAAATATTTGAGAGTCCCGCCGATGAATTTTGATATTAAAATGTCCCAACGGCTCATTTGCATAAACGATTCCAATAAAACAAATCTGAACTTTACAAAAGGTTTATTTTTCGCCGTCGCCTCCTATCCCCCCGCGCGGTTACTCTGATGTTTTTTATATCGGCCGTTCCAAGGTTTTACGGCGCAGATTTATTCCGACAGGTTTTACGTTGTTTTTGTTGGCATCGAAACGCTGATATAGGAGGCTTGGAAGTGTAAGGATCAAAGCAGATCTGTCACCTACACTAACTATTTATAACACTAAATAAAGCAAAGTAACGGGGTTTACAGATGAAAATAAGAAATATATATATATATACTTCTGTATATAAGAAAACGACCTGTTCTCAAACTCTGCGCGATTATTCCTCCCCATTAAGTTATCTCTCTCCTATTAAGTTGCTGGTGATTGATTTACGCAGCCTTTTGCTTTCCTAAAAAAAAATCTATATTTACATAAAATGATAAAAATATTAAAATTTTAGGTTTAAAGTTGTGTTAAAGGACATTTTGTATCCACTTTCACTCTTTATTTATTAAAGCACATTTTGCAATATACTTTTTACTTGTTTGCCAATCTGGTTCTTAAAGGGTTACAAAATAACAGCATTTTTATTAGAATATTATAACATATTTTATTTGACTTCTTTTTTTTTTTTTTAGAGGATACTTTGTGACGTTTTTCTAATCTTTGCGTATTTCATACACGGCGTCAGCTGCCATCACCAACATTCCTTGTGTTTCCATAAATTAGATAAAACGGGGAATTTATTGGCGCCGTCGGGGTTACGGAATATAAAATTATTTTGCGTTCTCCTGACTCCTAAACCCAGTGCATTATTTTGTGTTTTATTCATTTTTCTTGTAAGTAATAATTAATCTCATCCCTCCTTTGATAATTTTTTTTAAAATATGGCGGCTATGAAGAGCTCGCCAAAGTGTCCCGTAGGGTTTCAAGGTGACCCCTGAATATAACAGAGATCAAACCGCCGTGTAGATTTAATAATTAAAGAAAATAATCCAAGCTACAAATTGCTATTGTTACATACTACCTTTCTCATAAAAAATAGATTTAAATATGAAGAATGCATTTATTATTATTATATTATTAATATTATTATTATTTTATTATTATATTATTATTTTTATTTATTATTATTATATATATATTATATTATTATTTGTTATTATTATATATTATATTTTTTATTATTATTATAATATTATATTATATATTATTATTTATTATTTATATTATTATTTTTATATTATATTATTATTTTATTATTATATATTATTATTATTATATTATTATTAATATTATTAATTATTTTTATTATTAATTATTATTACTTTTTATTATTATTTGCAGTTTGTGGTTTTTTAGCACATTTTAGAGACTCTATTTTTTTTTTAGCTGGTTCATGAAATTCTGAGAAAGTCATATTCTGATGCGATCTGTTCCTGCGCGCTTTACGGATGCCCAGAATGTCATTTTAATAGCTAACAAATGAAATACGGCCTCAATCAAGCCGGGGTCACGGCCCGTAAGACGCATTGTCGGGAGCATATTGATAAATCTCTGCGTCGCTCTCTGACCTGCACCTCGCCATTCAGGGGGGGTCATGGACCGAGCCATTAAATTTAGACCGCTGCCAGCTCTCTCAACAAAAATAACAATAGCTTAACTTCGCCCCAGACGGGGAGCGCTCTAAACGCCCTCCGTGTCAACGCATTCAAACTCTGGAAATATGATGTTTGTATCACTCTTTGTATATTTTGCGTAGACTCGGGGTATGCAGGTAATGCGGCTGAGACGTAACCTTGAATTTAGGTTTTTATTTTCAGAGAGGAAGTAATTATTAAATTCATTTATTAAAAATACATTGCTTATTAAATAAATATTGCTTATTATTTAGTTTTTTTGCTCGTCAACCAGGGCAGCTGTGGCAAAAAATGGCAAAACTAGACATCATTATTCAGTTTCCTCTCTTTAGATCTTTTCTCCCAGAAAGCAAAGGCTGCCTGAACTATCATCAAGCTAACAATGGAGGAGAGATAACTTAGTGGGGAGGAATAATCACGTAGATCCTGAGAACCAGAAGTTAAGATGGCCGCTCTCATGCTATACACATAAGGATGATGTTAAATGCATACATATTGTTTATTTAGTTTATGGCACTATAGAATACAGGATTTGGGAAAAGGGACTCATCTGCTTTATTGTGGTTCGTCATACTTCGTTGCACTGTTTTCTGGGGACATTCAAGTCCCTCAATGCTGAAGTCTAAGGGATCCATCAGTGCCCTTGAGACATTTTAGATTTTAATTAAGAAACAATAGTTTGTTCCGTCTTTACTCAAGAGATATTACAATTAGGAGAGACTCACGTTGGATTTGATTCTATTTCAACGCTTCAACCTTCTCCGCCATTCCCTGCGTATGATGTGAAGGGTTAAATTATATAGAAAGTCCCCTACGGGAAGCATGGCGCCAAAGTCAAAGCTCTCCCTCAACACACATCCCCTGGGAAACATCTTTTGTCGATATTTTGTGAGTTTCAGGCGAGGGCATGGGAGTTCACATTTATCTTACATGCCCTCACCTGCAACTCACAAAATGTAATGGACTGGAGTCAAATCTGGACGCGTTACACCATTCCAAGTAATCTCCCCTCATCAACTATACATAAAGAAAGTAGAACTCAGCCCCACAGTGAAGTCAGCGAGGTCAAAGTTCCTGCAAACTCAAGCTTATAGCCTACAAAATTCTGAATTGTTTGAATAAGTGGAACAGCCTCCCAGCAGAGGTGGTAGAGGGTAATACAGTGAGGGTATTAAACATGCATGGGATAGACATACGGCTCCTCAATCTAAGACGAGACCAACGACTGATTAAGGTTTGAGTCTTTACAGCAGGAGGAGAAACGGGCGACTAGACGGGGGCCGCTGGGGGCCAATCTGGTTTATAGTGATGTTATTGGTCAGGAAAACAGGTCAGGTGATTATGTTGATTGCGAAAGCTATCCTTTCTACTCTTCCATTTCTCCGATTTGTGTTCTAAAACCGCTGCCAAAGTTACGTCAGAACCGCACTTCAAATTAAAAGCTTTTGGGTTTTTTGTTTTTTGTTATTAAAAATCCGCCAAATCTTTATATATATTTTTTTTCTTTTTTTGTATTTCATTTTCATTCTTCTTCTCTTTTTTCCCCAAAAGCACTAAAATACTTGTCATTAAACAAAGTGCCTGATAAGTAGTTTGTTAAAAGCAGCTGTAGATGGATGGAAAGCGTTGCGTGACTGCATTGCGCATGGGGTGGCGGGAGATTCAGCAATCATTATCACATTCACAGCCCATTAAAGCCTCTTCACTCAGAGCAAATGTTAGCGAGTAGATGTCAAGTAGGCAGCAGATTAACAAGAGACAAAGGGAAACAGATGAATGCCGCGCATGCATTACTCATATTTCCTACTAACTTTAAAAATCAGGAGCACAACCCCTGGGGCTTCTTTTGTTATTATTAGGGCAATATGTACCCTCTTTTATTATTATTATTTCGCACTTTGATTATTTTCCATGTCAATTATAAAGTAACAAATAAAGAAGTGGAACGGTGAGGTCAGGCTATTTAAGAAGCAAAATTGGGCAGTTTGGGAATTATATTTGAACGATTTAGATACAGTCCCTCTGTTTGTGCTGAAGAAGTTAAAGTCGTTTTTACCAAATCTTATGTTTTTTGGCATTTTTATGTTTATTCTATAGGAGCAGTCATCTTAACTTCCTGTTCTTGTGACCTAGAAGACCACTAGAGGGCAGCACTCTTAAATAGCGTAGACTGAGCTGCTCGTCACCCCCCCTCCCTACATGCAGGCCCAATCACCAGAGACAGGGGGTCCCGCTTGAAACCATTCATATTTCCAACTCCTGTCCAACCGGAACTCCACACTGAGCCAAACCCATATTACCCGATACCAGCATAAAAATAATCTATAAAATTAATTCATTAAAAAAATATATTAAAGTCTTTGGTTTAAAATACTAAGGATTGCTGCGCGTAACCGGCTACACGGCTAAAGTCTAACGCAGGCTTAATGCGGATCTGTGGAGCGGTGAACAGGCGGCTCGGCGTCGCACATGCGCGTAATGTGCTTGTCTGAGCTCCCATGCAATCTACCCCCCCCCCCCGCATGCCCTCCAACTCCTGTCTCGCAGCAAAAGCAGCCCAAGCAACCAAACAGCGAAACGGACAGCGAGCCTGCGCACGCTGCGCCCTCCTCCCCACCGCCAGTAATATCTTTTCCACCTTTCAGGAACAACGAGCCTTCAAACTCTGTAAACCATTTCAAAGATTTAGTGCTCACCTTCTTCATCTCAGACTTGTTTTCTCGTTTACCAAATCAGTTACATTTCTGCCTCTACCACCTCTGCTGGGAGGCCGCTCCACTTATCTCCCACCCTCTCACTAAAGTAAAACTTCCTGACATTCCACCTAAGCCTTCGACGCTCTCGTTTTAGGTTATGCAATAATTCTCCTCCTTTAAAATAACCCCCCCCCTGCTATACTTTGTTAAATCCCTTTATGACCCAATGGGTCATCAGATTAATTGTTTCTACTTGTATCAAAATAGTAAGCAGTGAAATATTCCTCGTTTATGGATTCCGCTCACATAACTTTTCAAGATTTGGCTTCAGAATCACTTTTTAGAGGTAGAAACGATGCGTTTCCTGAAATCCATCCGCGTCGGCATTATGAAGGGGGTAGTAGTCGTTACAGAGGCTTCCCCACTAAATGTATCATTTCAGGAAATATATTTTACTAAACGCTCGTAGAGATTTAAAGTAAAATTCCATTTTGCGATGCTGTCTTTCCGGAAGCGATGTAAGATTGTATCACAGAAAGGCGCATTAGCGTGAGTGTAAACGGCACACACCTTAGGCTACGCGTCAAAGCCTCGGCGCGTTATTCTAATGTTATGAGGTTTTTTTCTGGAATCTTAACAAAAAAAAAAGCATTTCTTGCTTCAGCAAAGAGCCGTCGGAGATTTAATGGCTGTCTGCGGGATAAGAAAGTCATGTATCACGCGTATTGTATGTAAATTGGAAGCGCTTCCACATCAGCCGGCAATCACTCCGTATTCCAGCCGTTCCGACGAGCAGCAGACGCTGGATTTATTTTATCCGGATACATCGGGTGTTACGCTGTAAAGCAAACAAATAATAAACATGATCATTCGCTAAAGATGTTGAACGTTTAGATCACAATGAAAGAATATTCCGAGAGCGCGTTTGCAAAACAGATAAGCCGCTTAACCAACCGCTAACACTCGCAAGGCAATAGTATGAGATTTCAATGGGAACTCGCATGTCTTCACCTGAAACTCACAAAACACTTCAGCGAATAGACCCGAGAGGAAAAGGTCAATATAATCTATGATCCAGAAATGGACATTCATGGGGACTCCAATCTTTTATTTCTCTGAACGCACCATGTAGGCTTTTTTATTAATGCAAAGTTTTTATTGTTTTTATGGAGCGGGGGATCTTTAACTCCAGATGACCTCAATTTTTTTTTATCTGCCTTTAAATAAAGACCTCTAGCCCAGATCTTCATAATTCTCTTTTCTATCCATCTGGAAATATTTACATAATGCCGCCATCAAACCACCAAGATAGAAAGGAATGGTCTCTCGGGTCAACTCATTCAGCTCCATCTTCCAAGAATTTCATTTTCTATCTCTAAGAAGTCATCACGAAGGAAAAAACAAGATCGAGATACACCAAGAACTGCTGCAGAGGCAATTTCGCAATCCAGATGTCCGCCGAAGGTAATAAATTGATTAAAACGACGTTATGTAGAAAGAAGCATAAAAAAAAATAAAAAAAGAGCCAGAAACCATAATATAAATTTCCCATAAGGCCAGCAAAACAGCTTTTAAAAACTAAAGAAAGAATTGATGCAAACGGAATGCAATTTGTATATATTTTATATATAACACTTACCATTTTTCATTGCATTCTATATTTTCAGTTGGTTGGGGTTGCGCAGAAACGCATTTTAACTATTTTTATTGTGTTTATTTTTTTATGTTTCTGTTATTTTAAATTTTTTTAGATTATGCGTGTCGGATTAAGTTTTATTTTATTTAGATTTAGTGTGAAAATATGTTTCGAACACCGGGATCTATTTTTTCTGCAATATTTTAGAGACTTTTTTTTTTTTCCTTTATCCATTTTGTTACTCTTAATTTTCTTATATAGGACTTCCATTTCTTTTCAGCTTTCAAAAAAAAAAAATATATATATATATACACATTTATTAGTTATTAGCTGAAGCTCTTCTTCAAAGGCTATTAAAGGGTTAATTTTTGAAACTTCTCAGAAAAAGCTCATTTAGAAAATGGCCGAACATGATTATATAAGGTACATTTCTACGTATCGTAAGAGAATCGCAAATTAAAATAGACATTTTTTACAGAATTTGTAGCAGTGAACAAATTAAAGCCATTTGAGAATTAAAATTGAATTTAAATTTAATTGTCTAGAAAAGCAATCAGATATTAACGCATGCGGTAGATGAAAAACATTGAGCGCGATCTGTCATGTGCCAGGTTTTCCGAATCATCATAAATGTTTATGATTTGATTCTCATTGTAAATCCATAGACTTTGGGAGCTGAAATTTAAACTCCAATATAAAGCACGGAACGTGATTACATTTGACGAAATCTCTCTCACGGCAGGTCAGAGGTCCAGGTCTTAACAAGCCGGGAATTCTGATGGGACGCGGTGCGGTTGGTTGGCGTTCAAGAAGTTACTGCTTCCGTAACTTTCCATCGCAGCAGCTGGGAACAGCAAGAGGGTCTGGTTTATCGGAGCTCAGGGATGACCATTGGGGAAAAACTAACTTTTTTTTAGAAATCAACTCATGGTTTCAGTGGTGAAGCTCGGCAGTAGGGAGGCTAAAGTCAGACTAAGGTATTTTCCCTTTGTCATTGGAAAAAAATCTTTGTTTTTAGTAAGGAACATTTATGTAGCCATATTGGCCGGAAGACGAGACCTCTTACGTAACTCTACATATTATTCAACGCTAACCGAAGACTCCATATTTACTGGAAGGTAGGGTTTTCCCTTTTGTGTCCTTTTGGCCAACCATTTGTGGTTAGACATTAAAGGGTCTGTGGCATTTAAAGGAAAATTTTATGTTATTTTTAAAATATAATTTACGTTTAGGTTTAACGGGGCTTCGGGAGAAGTTTCTGGGCAAATAGAGACCAGGGGCAGAATTTGGAGCCTGTCAACAAGAGGAGAGCTGGTCATCCTGGTGAAGAGGTCCATGCAGCTGGCGACATACTTTCTTTAGGATGATGTCATAATCTCCCCACAGCCAATCAGATTTATCCGGTCAGTGACGGCTTCTAGGTGCAATTAGAACCTGGAACTCTACTTCATAAAAGTTGAATCCCGCAGAGGCGAAAACCAACAAAAACATAAATACATTTTTCAATTATTTCCCAAAATCTATAAAAATAAATTGAAATTTCTATAAATTCATGAAATCATCCAGTGCTCTGCATAACAAACCAACTCGCTAAAAGCCAAGCATCATTATTCTTTTTCCTGACAATCAAATAATCAGAAAGAAATAAAATGGAATGAAATGAAGCTTCTCGGAAGACATTTTCTTTACAAATAACTTTTTAGGAAGGTAATTAGATATCAATTAATCGGAACAAACAGGGACTACGGTTCCTTTTTTCAAATAATATCTTATTAACTAGTCCTAGAAATTCTACTTAATGACAATTAGATGTCTAAAATGTCATGAAAGATTTAAATTAATGGAATTAATTAGCTATTGTGCACTAATTAAAATGATAAGATATCGGTCTCCGAAAAGCCATCTCCAGAGCAATCAAAATAAGGATTAATAAGGATGTTTTACTCCTTTTCCTGAAGAATCCATTGCAATGCATTATGGGAACCTCATATAACGGATAACGAGTAGACTTCGGTAAAAGTGGGTTAATACAAAATGCTAGGACCCCCAGTAGGCTTATGATGCCCCCCTACCCCACCACCCATGATTTGAATATAGCATTGCATATATGCAGAACACCAGGCCATTTGACTTGGAGCTCTCCATATGGGAGACAAAAATGGTGGGGTATCAGTGTTGGTGGCCCATAGGTGACCCATAGGTGACCCATCTCTGGTGCATTTTTCATCAGACCCAATTTTTATATATAACCCCTATTTATTAAAATATCTTGGACTATCGACCGAATACATGTCCCTTGATGTGCCCCTCTTACCTCCTTGATGCCCCTCTTTCCTCCCCTGATGCCCCTCTCGCCTTTCCTGTGCCCCTCTTTCCTCCCCTGATGCCCCTCTTTTCTAGGAGGTCAGAATTTGCTGGGTATGAGGGGATCGCAGGGTTCTACGCCCCTAAAAGCCCCCATAATGTGTATAGAAACAGCGGGGAACGGCTTTCTAAATTATTCTTCTCCTAAATGCCCCACTCAGTCACGTAAATCAATAGGTAATAAAGTCACATAGAAAAGCATTGGTAACTTTACAATGGGGAGGGATAACTTAATGGGGAGGAATAATCATGAAGATCCAGAGAACATTAAGTTAAGAGAGCTGCTTGCAATGGTGTACAACTAATCCGTGGTTCTTATGAATGTTCATCGATTTATTTTGGTGCCCTAAACCATAAAATGTAGAATTTGGCAGACGTGGTTGATCTGCTTTAGCTTTGACTCCAAAAATTAACCCCAAACATAAAAAAACATTAGTGGCCATAATGTCTATTTACCTAAATCCATTTTATTTGGTTGAAAAAAGGTTTTATTGATTTACTTATTAGAAGGTCTTCAGTAATCTTTGTATCTGATAAAAAAATGAATTTCTTGGCTCTACGTCGAGATCCTATTAACATTTTCCATTCTATAAAAATATTAAAATTATAAGGAATTTAAGAACTACAATCCTAAAATTCGGTGATAGAGGGTAAAGATACATAAAAATATATAAATATAAATACGCGGGTATCGCAGACAGGTAGCCGCGAGACTCGGCTTTCGAAGGAACGTTTCTGAGATGTGGCAAAGGTCAAAAGTTACCAGACAAAAATAAAACGCTGTACAGAGGAACCTTCAGGGAGAAAATATATTAAACGCGAAACGAGAACATTTCTGAGAAACGCCTGGAGGTCCAGCCTGGGACAGGCCGTGCGTTTTCCTTACACGCTTACTACATGTATGTAGCTTAAAAAATAATAATAATAAAGTAGCAAATATAAAGGAAAAAAGAGAAACAATGTTACAAAAAAGTAAGTGAATGGAGCCTGTGGATTGTAAAGGTTAATGGGGTCTTTGTATAGGTTAAGGGGGTCTGCTGGAAATCCATAGTTTCTAACCTAAAAAATTACCAGTAGCAACATTTTGGGTTTTGTGTAAAAACGGAAGCTTTTACAGCCAATTAAATGTATTGGTCGCTGCGGGGCTTCCTTCCATCGCTTCTAACTCTCTGTTGGCCTCTTGTTCTGACATCTCTCCTCCTTGAAATAATCCTTAACGAGGATACTAACGAGATACTGTATGTAATAAACTGTTATATATATACATGTTACGGACTCTTCTGTTGTGTTCATTGTTGATGTTCTTTTCATTGTTGTCCTCGGAGCTGACGTTCCGCCCATACTCCCCAGAGTCACACTTACACAACTAACACATTGGAGTTACGGACCCTTCACTTGCACGCAGAGTCCTCTCCTCTCACCTGTCATTATCCGCTATTTCTTCATCTCCCGGACACAGAGTATTAAATCTTCTCTCCCCGACGAAATGAGGCCAGCGATGTAAAAATAAATAGACACAATCTGACACAACACCACAATTACAGCGCGTTAACAGATCAACAGAATGCGCGAGCTCTCTGACACCCATCACCATCAGACAAAAGCAGTGCTACGGTGAGATAGTAAGGGGTTTATTCACAGAATTGGGAATTTGCAGGAGAGCTGAACATTTTTGGCTTCACTCTGCATTATGAAGAGGTAATATAACCCCCAGCGCTGTATACAGTAATATAACCCCCAGCGCTGTATACAGTAATATAACCCTCCCAGTGCTGTATTCAGTAATATAACCCCCACGCGTATCATAATATAACCCCCACGCTGTATATCAGAACGATACCCCCCAGCCAGTATACAGTATTAACCCCCAGCACTGTATACAGTAATATAACCCCCAGCGCTGTATACAATAATATAAACACCACACTGAGCTGATGCTTTATGGTAATGCTAATGAGGTCCGTTCCTCCATAGACTTTCATTAGTCAGACTGTCTAACTGATTAAGATTGAGCCATTCTAATGTTTCCCACAGGCAGTATGATGAGGAGTCGGGGTGCTCGTCTAGTAGATTGGGATCAGATGGCAGAGCCAGCAGCAGAAATGTCTTTCCAGCAGGTCTTTATATAGCGATAGGAATGTGAAACACAATTAAGGACAGAATGTAGGTATTCAGCGTTCAACGCATTTGGTCCAGGGAGCGATATTCATCAAATTGATAAAAGCTCCAGAGTTGGGTATTGGATGCTCTGCATATTGGATCACAATACATACACATGTTTGCCGCATTGATCGTGCGCCGTATCGATCTCCGTTGGCTCATTTGTCCGCCGTACCATTGTCTGTATTGATTATCCTACGAACAGTCGTGCATCTGCCCCACATCGGAGCTCCTCGTCTTAAGAATATAGTGAAAGTGATGGGGTTAGTAACTCTCTGTATAAAAGGTTAAACTTCGGATAAATGGTTAAATACTTGAACCCAGACCCCTGGGGGCCATTGCTCTAAAAAATGGGTTATTAAGACTCTTCGTACTCTATACCAAATAGCAAACAGAAATAGGGGAATGTGTGGTTTTTCTATCATTTATATTTTTTAAACGACCCCATGACCCCTCAGCGCAGGCGGCATCTGAATCCTCCCGTCAACCGGAGCAGGAAGTTGTAAGCCGCTTCCTGTTCTCTCCCGTCATCCCGAGCAGGAAGTTGTAGAAGCCGCTTCCTGTTCTCTCCCCACGTTGGTTTAGCGGATGAGCCTCTAGCGATTATCACATTTTAGGGATAGACAGCAATTTACAAATAATTGGTACTGGGGATTCTTGGGATTTTGACATTTCTTTAAGACAGACCGTTATCCCTTTAATATTCGTTGGATTTAGTTGCACGTGGAAGCCGTCTTCACCTACTTTAACTCTGTATACATTGTATCCATTGCATTTGAAGCCCGGAGCTTGGAGTGATCTTTAATTCTTTTTAGTACTTTAAATAAAACCCCAACCTCGGTGATCCCCGGGGGAATTCAGATTCACTTGCTTTGCATAATTTATCGCGCTCTTTGCAGTTCGCTTGCTGCCTTACGGCCAGACGGTAAAGCCGGCAGCTGCAAAGACATTTTACTACCTATGTGGCATCACAAAAAGCACCAGATCATCAACTTTTATTATCCGAGGAACGGCGTGTAACCTTAATCGCGCTTCAAGTGCAGGGAGCAAAGGAAGACGGCCACGTGGACCGGCTCTGCGGGATCATCACCAGCCCTCCGTTTATTTTAGAATTTACAACAGGCACTAAAATGGGCGTCTTCTCGGATGTCGCCATATTTAATCAATTAACCTCAATGCCTCATTTATCTTATGGTTTTAAAAAAAAAAAAATCAGTGGTCCAGTAACGTCACTTTTGTTCCTGTTGTTTTGGGGTTTTTTTGCCTGCTCCAAATCCATGACGAACAGAGAAAATCGAGCCTAAAAGAGAGGAACGGAGAGCAAAGGAAGAAAGGAATCAACCGCTGATGAAAAATAAATGGAATTAATGGAAAATAATAAGGAAAAAAAAATTATTATTATATTGGGTAAAAAATGAATATAATGATGGGAAAAACGTACCTGAAAATAAAACAAAACAGAACTCGAAAGCTAAAGGGAATAAACAAAATGCAAAATAAACAAAAAGATAAAATACTAGAAGGTCCCACAGGTCACTCCTTCAAAGCTCATCGTCGGAGACAGAAGACAGAACTCATGGGGTCATAAAAAGTCAGCCTATGGATTACTAATTAATCCAATACTGGATATTCAATTGTTTTTATGTCCACAGCCAATTCTACCCCTTATGGCATTTGAATTAATAAGGAATGAGGTATTACCCTCTACCACTTCTGCTAGGAGGCTGTTCCACTTATATACCACCTTCTCGGTAAAGTAAAATGTCCTTACATGACATGTAAACCCCATTTAGCACCCTCCCCAATCTCAGTTTAACAGCCACTTCTAAAGCAGAATTGGTTTACGTGCTGGAATTGAAATGTCAGAAAAATCAGACTAAAAAAAATCGTCCGACTGTGATAAAATACACAACTTTTTTTTTCAGAAACACCAATTAGCTGATGAAACAGCGTGAACAAATATCCCCAAACGAGCCGCACAGAAATATTCTTCATAATTAGACGCCGTGGGCAGCATCTTGTTTGTGCAAGTTACTGATAATAATTCAGCATTGCAAAGTAGGTTAATTATGTCAAAATAGGAAGGTGAAGGAACAGAGTTCTCTCCAAACACGTGAAGACAAGGAGAGCAGCATAAAAGTTGAGGTCATGCTTAGTGCAATAATACATTTGTTTGTTGACTTCATGGAATGACATATGATGTCAGAGGACTAACCTTTCAGAATTTCCAAAACCTACTTTAAACAGTAACAATGTATCCATGAAGATACAGGAACATATCAGGGGTCCCCCCAGGGTGGGCAAATTCCACATGGTCTCCGTCACCCAACGATAGCATCCCTTTTTCATCTTGAAATGGAACTCCACCATCATAGGTGAGGAACCTTGGATGAGTCCGAGTCTCACCTTCAAAACCCTTTCATAGTTCTGGTCTCCTTTGTTCTAGAATGTGAGAATCAATGTATTCAACCGATTGTCCTACTCACGCTGTAGCTGAGATAATGGCCATGGATTCCAAACTGGGGCAAATGGTTTTCTTCCACAAATGTGATTTTAGATATAGTACTGGGAGGCCTTCTCCGCCGACTGTCTTTGTCTTCTTTCCACCACGGAAGACGTGTCCTACATCAAGAGGGCATCGCACGCTGTTAAAGTTTGGAGCACCAAGGAACTTAAGCGTTCTTCTCATCTGGGATCTCTTTAGGGGTTTATTCACTTCAATTGGAGTTTGCAGGAGGGTTATGGCTTCAACTTTTTTTCGCCTCACTCTGTATTACAAGGGGCAAAAACCCAGCCAGCTTCTACAAGGCTAGGTTACAAGGCTAGTATGTCCAAGGCTAACATCAACTATGGGTCTCATATGCCTTCATTGCCCCTTTATGGACAGTCCAACCAAAAAAACATAATTTAATGAAGGATAATACATTTCAGAGTTTATTCAGCTTAACAACCCAACCTGTAAAGAATTATGGGTTTCGTAAACTGCAGATGGATTTAGCGGCACATGCCCTCCGTCATATAATGACCGTTCTCATTTCAATGGGTAAATGAGTCTTTTATGATGGGGTTGATCTGTTGCATTGTTCAGTTCCACAAAACAATTAGACTTTTTTTCTTCTCGGAGACTTTACGAGGCGTAATGATTTGTCCCGCGCTCTTAAGAAAGCAACAAAGAACTTTTGTCTTAACTGTCCAAATATTTCATAATGAAGATGAATTAGCAGCCCGGGCTGTCTTCATCGCTTTTGAAAAAGAAACAATTGAGTGGAATATTAAATTATCTTTAGAACGCTTTAAAAAAAACCTCAGAATTAATCTGTCTTTTAAAAGTTTCTATTGTTTCTTTTCAAATTGTCCTTTTCCGTCGATGGTGAAGTTTATATGAAAGTCAAGCACCCCGAATGACTAAAAGACGGTTGTCCATGAACCGTTCAAGATACACGATCTCTGTAGTTCAAATGCTTCGTCCTGCAAAGTTAATTAAATAAGGTAAAAAAAATATTTTTTTTTAGAAAAAAGTGTTTTTGTTCCGACCAGAACTTTTCACATAATTAAGTTATAGGTGCATACGAATTATTCCTGTAGCAGGACCAAATATTCATATACTCATTGGTGCTTTGGACCTAGTCTTTCTAAATAATACTTATTGTTTTCTTTTCTCCATTTTTAAGATCACTTTGCAGAGACGGGCTCTCTCATGGTGACTTCTTTCATTCACCATACACAGTTGCAGTGTGTGTGTGTGTTAGTGCATGATGTTAGTGTGAGTGCGTGTGTTAGTGTATGATATTAGCATGTTTGAGGGTGGGTATTAGTGTATGTGATAGAGTGACAATGTGTGGGATAGTGTATGTGCAAGTATGTGTTAGGGAAGGGTGTTGGATTGTGTGTTAGTGTGTGGTGTTAGAGTGTGTGTGGACGTTAGTATGTGTGTATTAGTTATGGGGGGTGGGGGCATGGAAGAAATGCTAATATTTACTTATTATCACTGTCCATTAAAAGACCCACATATTTTCTTCTGAAATTCGCTCCTGTTCCCAAGAGCTTACAATCTAAAGATACACTAACCAATCCAAGCTGACCCTATAACTACAATATTATTGGGTGGCATTGAACATGGTCTTTAATTCCCATGGGACTTTAAGTTTCCCCAGATATACATTGAAACCTTTAGTCAATTTTATTAATATTCTGTTTTATAAGAGGGTAAAGTATCAAACAAATCAAATATCTGTAAAAGTGATGCCGTCTGCTAATTGTTATTTATAACAGAATACCAAGGGCTAAATATTCGAACTCTCCCAGGAATTCGGGTCCTAATTACGGGCTGATTAGTATCAATATCCACTAACTTTGTAGTTAAGAGTATTCCGCGTGATATAATCTATCGCTGTAATTATCCAAATGCAATCAGCTTTCTTTCTGCTACTTTTATATATTAACACTTTTTTTTTCTGACGGCGCCAACTGGTTTAACAATTACTGGGTTTTTCCATATACTTTTCTATCTCTCTGCAGGAAAACATTGATTTCTTGTGCTATTATACTCTTGATATTTCTAAATATTGTGGAACACTTCAAATATTAACCCTTTAATAGCCCATTATATAGATACTAATGCATGGGCTCACTAATGGTGGCAGCCTTATGGCTCCAGTAATGTTCCTCATGGAAACCATGACTTGTCTGGATGTAAAGATATTCTGAATTATGTCGCCTTATTTCCAAAGGAGGGGAAATGTTAGAACAAGAGGTCTTAATCTAAAATAAAGTGGAAGAGGCTAATACAGTGAGGGAATTTAAACAAACATGGGATAGGCATATTGCTCCTGGATATAAGACAAAACTATCAACAGCTGACCCAAGTTTTACATTAAAAAAAAAATGGTTCTTATCTGTCCTCAAATTCTATTTTACTATGTGAGTTGCAGGCGAGGTCATGTGAGTTGAATGGCAATTGTCACAACATTTAGCAACCAAACCCCTGAAATAAATAAACCCCAGAAAAAAATAAATTAAATTACAGCTCCAACCAAAAGTCCATGGACCTCCTGTTAGCCGGGGCAACATAGAAAGAAAGAATCTGCCGGCTGATCGGTCCCCCATTCGGCCCCCGTCTAGTCGCCCATTTCTCTTGCTATAAAGACTCAAACCTTAATCGGTCGTTGGTCTCCTCTTAGATTCAGGAGCCACATTTGAAAATAGAAGTAATTCAGATTTTAAATAGCGCAAAAAAATATTAGTCCATGAAAATAAAAGGCGTCCTGATTCGGCACAGATCACTTCATTCAATTTATTTTCCTGGTGTAGCAGTTGGCATCACTTTGCCCAAATAAACTATCATAAATCAGAAGGACAGCGCTAATTGAATGATATTTCTCTTCCAGTTTTAACAAAATGTGGGTGGCAGAATGCAATTACGCTCTCCGGTTTCAGCTATAAGACGCCATATGTTCTCGGATTTACCAAATAACGCCATAACCGAAACACATGTGGCAGCTACCACGCAACTAATAACCCAGAAAAGATCATCGATAAGAGGTCATTTAAAACAATTTAAGTTCACGCAAGTCAATAAAAGATTATTACTGGAATTTGTCGAGACCATTGATTTTCCAGGTCGACAATAAAAGCACTTAGTGTAAGGTGCGTATAGAAATCTACACCGGTGGAGATGGAGTGGAAGAAGAAAAAGCAGCGGACTGGGATATAAAAGCGGCTCACCCAAAATATAATATATCAATATAATAAATTAAATAATAAATATATAAATAATAATATATCAATTAATATAATAAAAATCAGCAGAAGCCCACCATTCTAGATTGCAAGCTTATGGACAAGGTCCTCAACTCCTGATGTATCTTTATCTACATGTTGTCATCAACCCCATATTTAAGTTGTAAAGCTCTGCAGAATATGCTAGCGCTTATTAAATAAACAATAATAATTAAAAAAAAAAATCCAAAATTTTCTTTATCCACCAGAAAAAAAACACATTTCGCTCCGGTCGCAAATTTACGGCTTTCCAGAATTATATATATATATTTTTCGAACTATTAAATCAATCACAAGCGTTTACATTCACGGATTATGGCGGCATTATCCTTCTGATGCCAGTTTGAAATATTTATTGATTAAATGCATATTCCGTGTCATCCTAATGAATCTTTCCGGCGGCGATCTGCTCGATCCGCGTGAATTACGGCCACGAGTCAAGGTTCTGGGTAAGAAACTCATCCGTCATGTCAGCAGCCGCATTACTCTTTCAGGGTTAAATCTGACGAATTAATCAGACCCGAATCACTCCCGCCGTGAAACTTCCTGAATTAAATTAAGAAGTAGATGGTGGAACACCTCCAAGCCCATGATTATTTTCATTTTCTTTAAATTTAATTAGCGGTAACGTGAGCCAGAATGAGTAAAGAGATTTAATTGGAAATTGTATAATTTGTTTCGGCAGATCATGCATGTTAGGAAGTGTGTGGGGGGGGGGTTCTTAACAAAGGTTTTGCGCGTCTCGCTGGATAGAATGTTCTTAATCATAAAATAAAATGGCGGAAGGTATATAAATTATATTTTTTCTAAAAATAGGTTTAAGATTGTGTCTCTTTCAAGAAATATATTCATCTTCTCATAGATAATATTTTATTAATATATTTATATATATATTAAATTATAATATATTTTATTTTTATTGTTTACGTCTCTTTGTGCCCCGTTATGTTTTAAAGTCCTAATCTTATTGTCTATTTTTTACATTGCTAATATTAACATTCTACATTTTAACTCCCCTCTTGTAACATCACTATGGAATCTTCGTTTTTTTCTCTAAATAAAATGTTATAATATGCCTTGTTTGGTCCATAATAAAATTCATGAGGTTCCGCTATCATAATAATTTTAATATTTTTTTCATTTAAATGAATTCTGTAATTTCACCCGAATCCTTTTTCTGTTCTGTACACTAAATAAACCCAAGTTTAACGTTTAAAGATTAAAGTGAGCAATAAACACTAGATTTGTGCATTTTTTGGTCCATTCATTTTTGGCCAACGCATTTTGTTTCCTGCCTTTCTCGTTCAAAAATGTATCAGCGGGGATTCCCGCTGATGTCAGTGGGCGTTCCTGCTGATGTCGGGGGGATTCCCGCTGATGTCAGTGGGCGTTCCCGCGGATGGCGGGGGGATTCCCGATGATGTCAGTGGGCGTTCCTGCTAATGTCGGGGGGGATTCCCGCTGATGTCAGTGGGCAGATTCTCAGGGCCACACAGGGATAGTATGTCACGACATTAACGAGGAAGTAGGGTTTTAGGATACTAAATAATGAACACCTAGCCGTGTGTTCTGCGTGTTAAAATATTTGTGTTCTGTGTTTATACAGGATTTCATTAGAAAAACAAGAATATTGTCCCATTTCTTACTAAATAACTGGGAATAAACTCCCATCAGATCATCAAAGTGATCATTTGGAGTTTTTTTTACTCATCCATGAATAATTCGTTCTTAGAACTAATTAGCAATGCTTTTTAGGGTCATATCCCAGTTTAGGAGAACTCCATCTTTAATTTGCAGGCATAGAAATTCATCTTTCACTTAACTACCTCGAAAAGTATGAAGCCGGTACGGTGATTACTGCCGCAGCGTTTAATGATTATTAAAGAGATTAAAGGCAGGTGTTACAAAGTTACACCAAACCCGTGCAGCTGCTGCTCGCTTTGCTTACGGATTTTACCGAGGATTCTCTGCGCAGAACGTTGAGAAGCTGCTTAAGGTCTCCATATAAATATAAAATAAGAAGGTTCCTGCAACGAAACAAAAGAGAACACCATATTGATTGACGAGCTCTTTGGACGCGCTGCGAGCTCCCGCGGGAATCTATTGGACCCTCCGCCAGTGTCTACCCCGTTACCAAGACGTGAGACGCTGCTCAATAGACAATTACTTTATGGCTTTTATTGAACACCAAGCAGAAAGGCCAAGATAGATCGTGATAACCACTGCTTATTGGCTAAGATTCCATGAGAAGCCATTTTGATCACGGAAGGTCACTCACACTGAGTAGAGCCTTGAGTAGAGGTGGACAGAAACTAGTAAAGATAGAGTAAAGTAGGACTTTACACCTTGTGGGAAGTCCTAGAGTTTTTGCTTGTTGCATCACATCATACAACACTTCAGGAAGTCACACATCATTTCAGGAAGTCACACAATGTTACAGGAAGTCACACAACGTTTCAGGAAGTCACACATAATTTCAGGAAGTCACGCAATGTTTAGGATGTCACATCTCATTTCAGGAAGTCACACAACATTACAGGAAGTCACACAACGTTTCAGGAAGTCACGCAGTGTTTCCAGCAGCAATGTTTGGGACATAACACCTAAATTGTGTTCACATTCCCTCCCATGCCTACCAAAAATTCTCTGAATTCTTTTTTTGGTCCTTATCGGAGCGACAGAAAAAAAAAAAAGCGAAAGGGAAACATGGCGGCGTTCGACACCCGGTATTAATAAATCATCCAGAATGTGCATTGTGGCTCCAAACGGAAACAAGGAATGTTTTTTCAATCAATTATGTGGTTAGACTTTGCCTTCTGTTTGTTTGCAGACAAAACAATTTTACGGTCGCTCCGGAGGGAAATATAACGCGGGGGCCCTACGGACTCCCAGCTTGCATTTTGCCTCCACTACAGCAATGACAGATTCCTTCTCCGGCTGCATTAACGAGGAGAGCCGCGCATGGCTCGGCTCGTCCCGAGAGCCTGCCCAACGTGAGCGCACGCAGCCTTTTGTTCCGTGCGCTCGTTCCAGGCTCGGTAATATATGTGACAGCTCCGTTAGCAGCGGGGCCGTATATTCTCCGGGCTGCCCTCCGCTAGTCGCTTTCAAATATGCAAATGAGGCGGGATAAGCGCGAAAATCCGTATTAATATCTTTAACGTAAACCGGCATTAATCAAGTGCGGACGCGTAAAATGATTTGCTGTAATGAAAAAAATGACAAATGTTATTCGGCGAAGCAACTTTTCAAGTGCTCTCTCATGCAAATGCGCAGAATGATTCATTCCATTCCGGGGCATAAATTAGCGGATACGTCCTTAAAAATACCCGAGTAATCTGCCGGCTGTGAGTTATTAGAAAACTAAAGTTTATACTTCACGGCACCGGCGGAATAACTGACAGCGCTCGGGAAGATTTATTCCGAAAGCCGGCTCCTGGCTGCTTTAGACTACAACTCCCATCATGTACCTGGCTGAGCGTTGTGGGAGTTGTCCAAGTGCGAAACGGCGTGAAGAGGGGCATCTCTGCTCAATATGTTGCCCTTTTTCCTTCCATAGCTCAGCTTTACCCGCGTGCATAGAAAGGTGGCCTGCCTGGCAGTCGTATACCCCAGTGTTTGTAGTGATGATGTCATAACACATCACCCTCCATAAGTCACTGTAATAGAATCTGTGTGGTTGGCTATTAAAGGGTTAATTATTTTTTTTAAGTCTCCACTGCAGAAAGTTCCAGATGCGTTAATGGGGAACCCGCAGACCAAACTGACACTAAGTGCTCGCCGCCCGCCCTGACCTCCGACCGATCCCCACGCCTTAATCTTTGCCCTCTTGAAACTTTGTATCGAGTCGCTAGAATAGAACATTTGTCGGGGCCATTAAAGGTGTCTTCAGGATCAACTTCAAGAGGAACATGAAGACTGTGTGACCCCCCCAACAACTGCCCCCCCCCCCCGGAGACCTGGGGGTAAAAGCCCTGAGACTCCGGGGCAAACCCTGACAGTTCCCGGGTTGTGGTCGATGTCTCTGCGTCCGCCGGTCGGAACCCTGGAACTTTCTAACTTTACTAAACGCCTTCGTTTTAACCCCGAGAAGTGGTTACGTTTTCCTCCGCTCCCTGGGATGTATGAGAGCGTCGGGGAGGAATAACGCAGCTTATTCTGATTAAATTGCATGATTGCCGCTCACAGCTGCGATTTATATTCAGAGGTTTCGCGGAGAGCGGCTCTGCACACGCGGAACTTTTTGGTCACCGAGCGCGGGAGTCAAAGTCAAAACTTTCAGTCATTGGGTTTTTCCTTCGGATTGAGAGAAGTCAACAAAGAGTATCGTCGATTTTAACGCAGCCCTGCAGTGTGCATTTCGTATAACCGAAGTGAAAAAAGGACCAGGGTTCCAGGGCCGGGGACCACCCAGAGCCTAACTCCTTACAATCACGATAGATTGTGAGCTCACAAGATCAGGGCCCTCTTAATGTCTATTAATAATAATTAATATTATTATACATTTTAAATTGTATTTTTTTCACCGGCCCCTGTTGGCGCTATATGAATAAATCTAATGGCGGGTGAGTCCCAGAAATCTCGTGATGTTGGCAAGAAATTCCTGCTTTGAAGCAGGTGGAGTCTTAGGATGAACTCGGCTAAATTGAGCCGGGGATATTGTTTGGAATTAGTAGAGGTTTCCGGATGGACCCGTCGTTTTTTGGGAGGTTAATGGCAATTTGTGGCGTTCCGGGGCCGTCGAGCTCCCGTTATTTCCGCGTTTAGCATCCTGGCCCGGAACCCGGTGCCAAATCAGCGGCTAATTACTTACCGAGGACTCATTTGTAGAGAGTAACGCGCGGGGAGAGCGCCAGCACCCGTAATAGAGCGCCAGTAATAGAGCGCCAGCACCAGTAATAGAGCGCGACCTTGCTGAAAATGAGGAATATTTCCCCGTTAATGGGAAGATAATTTGATGGTAAATGAGGAGTTTATGAGATTTTGTCTTCGCGCCACAAACCTGGTCAGGTGACGCTTCTCAAAGCTCCAGTTTATGAATACGAATGAAGGCAGCCTGAGAACCACGACTCCCATCACGCTCAGCAAACGCGGCTGTCAGGAGCCGGGGGCTGCAGCAGGCAGGAGGGCTGAGAATAATGGGAGCAGGAGATAGAAACAGGGCGAGTGCCAGAGGCTGCCCTTCCTGTAGCCCTAATAGTGCCTGAGCACAATGGGAGTTGTAGTTCCCTAGTTTTTGGAGTGCAGGCGTTTGCCTTTCCTGGAGCCCAAAGGGTGCCTGAGCATAACGGGAGTTATAGTTCCTTCGCTGTTGGAGTGCGAGGAATAGGAGACAGAAGCAGATAGAGGTTTCTATTCATATACTCAACAGGGTGCCTGAGCATAATGGGAGTTATAGTCCCTTAGCTATTGATTCTCGCAGGCGGGGAGATAATAATAATGATAATAATAATAATAATACCACCAGATAATAATAATAATAACAACAGATAATAATAATGATAATGATAATAATAATAATAATAATCGGAGTTCAGTTTTATTTTAGAATAAAGCGTTGATGTCACCGGCAGCCGGAGCGAAGCGATTCTCCGCAGTCGTTGGTTTGCAGCACAAATATGCTTCCAATTTCATGCGCGATAAACACTTTCAGGGAGCTCGTTCCGCGTTATCTTTGTATTTTTAGCCGCCCCGGTCCTTTTTCTCTCTGTGGATTCCCATTTGGTGGCGTTTTTTCCCCTCGTTATGTTTTTTACCCGGATCTCCTCTCTTATTTATCCGTTTATCGGGTAAAATCACCTTCCGGAGCCACAGAGGGGGGCAGCGGGAGGGCAGGTGGGGCAGGTGGAAACTGAAACTGAGCGTAAATAATAATCTATAACGCAAACCTTAATCAGTCGTTGGTCTCGTCTTAGATTCAGGAGCCGTATGTCTATCCCACACGTGTTTAATACCCTCACTGTATTACCCTCTACCACCTCTGCTGGGAGGCCATTCCATTTAACGTTTTCCAACTCCCCGTTACAGAAAGAGTTAAACGCTCGCACCTTACGAGGCTGTATATATATTTATATATATATATATATATATATATATAGCAAGCGACTCTGAATCCAAGGCCTCTCCGGTCCCCCTTTTGCTTTGATTGATGTGAGCACTTAGGGTAAAGATGACAGGAAATCTCAATCGCGCAGGTTTTTCTTCGTGCCGCATTAATTTCCATGCCAATCAGCGGAAGAATTAATTGGTTTAATCACATTACATGCGCCGGTTAAATTGGATCCACGTCGCGTTCCGCTGCCGCTTTTCGCCGGCTCTGCTGGTCACGGAGCGCGGCGTTCCCGAGGACGTCATTAAAAGGGTTTTATTCTCAATGACCCAATCCGGCTTCTAAATGACCCATTAAACAAGCGCGATAAACCCATGGCCTGGGACAATTACTGGATCCGCACGTTGAGACAAATCGAATTACTTACCCACATGACGCGGTTTGTACAATTTTATACATTTTTACCAACATGCGCCGTGGAGCTCTGCAAGAAAAAACGGATATTTCTCCAAACCCGTCATTATTCGGCCCGTTTCCCCTGCTGTAACGACTCAAACCTTAATCAGTCGTTGGTCTCGTCTTAGATTCAGGAGCCGTATGTCTGTCCCATGCGTGTTTAATACCCTCACTGTATTACCCTCTACCACTTCTGCTGGGAGGCTGTTCCACTTACCCACCACCATCTCAGCACAGTAAAAACTCCTTCCATTCCATCTCAGCCTCCAACCCTCTAGTTTTTGTTCTAAATAACGACAGACGAACATGAATTAAAAACCTAAAAAATTAGGTTAAATATAATAAATTTTAATCTTTTTTTAATTTTTAGATGTATTACTCCAAAAATGTGCAGCCTGCTCGGTACGAAGGGAATTTGCTTCGTTTTATCACTGTATCAATGTGTATCAATGTATATCAATGTGTATCGGTGTGTATCCGTGTGTATCAATGTGTATCAATGTGTATCAGTGTGTATCAGTGTGTATCAAAGTGTATCAATGTGTAT
>VKOC01027874.1:0-16763 GCA_009364415.1 Spea multiplicata
GTGTGTGTGTGTCTGTGTGACAGAGCCTGTCCTGATGTGTGTGTCTGGGTGTCGGTGTGACAGAGCCTGTGTTGAATGTGTGCCCTCCTGAAGTTGTAGTGACTTCAGGGGACAAAACGTTCAAAACGACAAAACGTTCAAGGCCCTGAAATCATTTAGTGGAAAAGGTTTTTATTGTGTTATAATATTTATTTCAAGGATTAGTCGCACTCAATTGTGGCTTCAGGCTTCCCATGTTGAATGACCAAGTATTATTTTAGCCCAATAACAAAAGTATAATTCCATAGCACATTACTTTTGGAAATTATGAATGCCCCCCAGTTTGACTGTTGTATCTTGTGTGCCCCCCCTATATATTGTTTCTAGAGTCGCCACTGCTTTCGATGTTCCTTCAAATAAAACTGTGGATTCAAAAGGTACTAAAACAGTAACAATCAAAACTTCAGGGCATGAAAAAAATCGTTACACTCTTGTTCTTGCCTGCACTGCAGATGGAAATAAGCTGCCACCATTGGTAATTTTTAAAAGAAAAACGTTACCAAAGGAGAGAATTCCTAGTGGCGTACAAGTGCATGTTCATCCAAAAGGATGGATGGATGAAGAAGGCATGAAGCTTTGGATTAAAAATGTGTGGGGGAAGCGCCCAGGTGCTTTGTTAAAGAAGCCATGCTTATTAGTATTGGACGCATTTAGATCTCATCTTACAGAAACAACAAAGGCAGAGTTTCAAAAGTTCAAAACCAATATAGCAGTTATTCCAGGCGGACTGACCTCACAATTACAGCCATTAGAGGTTTGCATTAACAAGCCCTTCAAAGCTTTTATGCGTGAAGAGTGGAATAAATACATGTGTGATGAAACTCAACATGAAGTTACAAATTCTGGGCGAATGAAAAGACCTAGCATTTCAAAAGTGTGTCAGTGGGTGAAAACATCATGGGACGCAGTCAAAGAAGATATTGTTATCAACTCTTTTAAGAAATGTGGCATAAGCAATGCTGTGGATGGGGAAGAAGACGAACTGATCTATGATCTTTTTGGTTTCCCAGAAAGCAGTGATTCTGATTAAGTTTTTTTCGTTCAAAGAGGTGCTTTTTCATTTCACATTTGCCTTATAAGAGGAGTTAATGTTATAATTCATGTTATAATGTTATAAATATGAATCCAACATTAAGTTCAGAGCTTCCAAGTCATTTATTTTTAATTAATTTTTTTTTTACTCAAATGTTATTGTTAAAATGAGGGTGCGTGTTATACGCCGATAAATACGGTACTTGTTAACACTTAAAGAAACTGTTGCCCATGCCTTTCTTTGGCCTACATCAGGGGTGTCCAACATGCGGCCCTCCAGCTGCTGCAGGACTACATCTCCCATACTCCTCAGCCAGACCCTGAGCAAAAAGAGCATTATGGGAGATGTAGTCCTGCAGCAGCTGGAGGGCCGCAGGTTGGACGTCCTGGCCTAACTATGCATGTGATGCATGTGGTTGGAAAAGCGTACATCAGTAGCTAAGCACGTATCCTATGCATACGCATACATTTTATCACAAACTGGTCTTAGAACCCTACGTTCACTATAGAAAACATTTCGAACTGCCTGGGGCACACGTCAGATGCAGTCCTATGAAGTCATTGTTTGCACCAGGGCTGGATACAAGTGTCCACATGTTACATTTTCATAGTCATGCGGCATGAAGCCAGGCATATCCAGCCAATGGCCTCATACTACAGAACCCAATCTGGTGGCTAAGGAGCACCATTGACCATGTTTTCTTTTTATAGCCTTGTTTTTTAAAGCAAAATGATTCCAATCACAATGACAATATGCAATGCCTTCTGTATTGTGCCTTACTGTACAGTGGCATTCACTGAATTGTTGTAGCTGAGTTGGGAAAGGATTGTAGAAATAGTTGAAATAACCATTTAAATGCTAGCAATTTATTTGTGGTCAGGCCAGAAGTTTATGGGGGATCTGAACCCAAGACCCAGATAATGTTTGGATCGGTACTCTAGCAACGATTTTAACAAAACATTTTCACATTGAAATTACCATACTTTTCCATGCTGCTGTAAACTACACATTTGCTAGAACATCATGTTCATAATATGTGTTTCTTAGGTTGTAAAACTTACCCCCGGTAACAGAGACAAACCAAAACATGTTCCAATTTTTAAGTGTATACGTGGCCAATATATCAATGAGGATCAATACTGGTGCTTCATTGACGATGGGAGAATGCTGGGGTCAACTAGCAATTCCTCTGTGTGCCCCATTGGCCACAGCAAACAATATCACCCCTTATTGCTGTGGTCTAAGGCATAAGGAATCATTTGAAAGAGAATGATGAACATTTTTCAGCATACTCTTCATCAGTAGCACATGACACATGAACATACAATCGCATGAAGCAGCCTTTACCGGGCACTCACTACCTTGCCCAAAGTTGTTTTTTTTCAAGTGAATATTTAAGGCTTTGTTTTAAGTTTTTGTAATACTCACCTACCCATTAACCTCTGATAGACTCCAGCCGCTTTCCTCAAGACCTAGAAGCCTCCTAAAGCTCAAAACATTGCAGTTATGATGGTATATACAATGTAGCTTGTGATATGGCATAGGTACTGGAGAAGCAAATGGTGCCCAACATCCCATATGGAAAGTGCATGTTGCCAAAAAGGCCTTATTTTCGGTAATGGGCAGCTTTATACAAGGGGCATCTGACATAAATGAAGGGTTATCACCCCCCATTTGGTCCGTAGTCAGTTAGCAGTACTCTAAAGACAGAAAAAATGGGGGGAAAACGGGACATGGACATCCATAGAAAACGTTATTATTTAATTCCAATACACTGCTTAACATAAGAATAAGTAACTAAGCACAAAACACTAGGTGACCGTATTGACTATATCACCACCAACCACAATAGAAAGACCCTGTAGCAGTAGCCCTTTAAAAATGAGCGCTGGCAAGGGAATCAAGTTTCCTAATATGTCTAGTGCTGTTAGCTGTTACAAGCTGATACCAACATACCCTTCCCGGTGTGATTTAAATTCACTCGTATTTATAAATGACACAGCGCTATCTCCTTTCCTCTTAAGGCTAGCGGAGCTGAGATCACAAGTTAGATATGTATTTGTTTTTGTTTGTTTGTTTTTTTGCAATTGAAGCATTTATCTTATTTATGCAATGTTGTTACGTCCATCGAGGATATGAAAGAGCCTTTATTCTTTTTGCTTGTGCTGAGTGTACACAGTTATGTATCTCATGTGGCTGTTACATGGTGATTTATGCTCTGTAATGTTGGCTCGTGAAGTGAGTAACTCCAGTAATATATCTCAATATACAGATAGAATACCAGAGCTGTTATTGATACCATCGATAAAAAGAATCATTTTTTTGACCTTAAATAAGTTAATTGCCTCTATTAAAAACACAAAGTTCAGCAGAGAAAAGAAAAATGTAAGGCTTAGTTATACATCTTATATGTTTTTCTCTTGTTGATGTTTATTAATATGACACTGCTTTAGTGCCATCATTTCTGTTTCCAGTTGAAAAATTGCTTGTAAATGACCTCATTTCTGGCTACTAAAATCTGTCCGCCTTGACCGTTCTGCACCATACTCTATCCTACTATGTAATTTTCATATCGTCATTATTACTGCTACCCATTACATCTGACCTTGACCTGGCCGCTTTTATATTACCTGAATTCATGAAAATACCCTAGAATGTTAGCTTGCAAGCAGGGTCCTCTTTACCTAATGTATCGGTCCTGTCAATTCTAGTTTTGTCGTTTGAATAAATATCATCCACTTCTAGAAAATGAATAGAAAAAAATGCTTTGTATAAATAAAACCAGAATCAAATTCCAAAGAATGCTTTAATTGTCATACAGAAATACGTGTGACTTTCTCTGACTGCTTGAGAGGTTCTCTCCGTGGATCGACATTGAAGAATGCTGTAACGTAATACTGGAAGTTCCTAAACCCGGAAGTAACAGGGGGATTAGGACTGAAAATAAAGGAGGAACAGTAGCGGAGTCAAAACACCCTTGTCAAAACAAGAAGCCGCATTGGGTGAAACGCATTATTGGATCACTACTTGATCCTGTAGTCCGGCCTCCGATCTTGCAATTTAGCACTTTGCCCCAGATTTACTTTGAATAATTGTCCCACTATTTTCATTACTGAACCTGGTTCTTCTTTTCTTTTCATGATTACCATCATAATTACAACCGCCAGCGGCAAAACACATATAACCAAAAGGTTTTGTGGGTTCCCAAGCCTATGTTTGTTATTTTTATATTATTGATCCTGTGTTTCATGCTTTAAAAATAGGATATCAATTGCTAATCACATCACAACGGAAAAAAAATGGAATGCATAAGCAATGACAAATAGTATATGAAGTTTTTATTATTATTTACAGTTTTACCTGAAAAAATATATCATTTTACCATTGGGCAATGAAGCTCCATAATCCATAAAGGTTCATTCATCTTTCTAAGAGAACATTGTAGTTAATCAGCCACATTTCTCCCGTGTTTTGGTTTTAACATGACCATTCACTCGCTTGTACAGACGTAGCTTATTATGTTTTGGAAATTAATTTATTAAAATTAAGGTTTACCGATAAGCCAGTTCTGTTTTGTGAATCACCTTATGCTCTGTAAATATAAGAAAGGTTACGTTGAGGGGGGCAGGGCACATTGACTGGCAACTTGGTATTTGCTTTTAAACTGGGTTTTGGGTCAATCATTTTATTCATTTGTTGCTATGTGAAAAGTCATCTAACGCTCTGCATTTCAATTGTAAAAATATAATTTTGTTTTATTAACTTCAAATTAATTTATGTCTCTCACATCTAAATATGAGATCAGACAATGTAACCAGGGACGTTTTACATTATGCAGTGAAATGCATGCTACTAGTTGTGGCATAAAGGCACTCTCGTCCTCATTATCTTTTTGGCTTTATGGTGGAGATAACATGATCACAGGTGGTATAGCCGTTATCAGACCCCAAACTCCAGGGGTGCCCCTAAGGCCGCCCCTAAGGCCGTCCCCTAGGGCAGGTGCCCCTTATGCCCTGCGTTAATGCAGCTGTAGAGGCCACATAGGCCCAGTCAGTCCGGTCCTGACTGGGCCTATTTTAAGGTAGGGGCCTGGAGCTGCAGCTCCATCAGCCCCTACATCAATCTGGCCCTGGGCCGCCCGACCCAAATGCCCGGTTTGCCCGATGGCCAGTCCGAGCCGTCTTCAACTGTTCTGAAACAAATAAACCATTTCTGTTTGTACTTTTTAGCTGTAAAAGCCCCTAACCACATGAACTCAAAATAGCATATTCTATTAGCAGGACAATGGCAACCATGCCCAGCGAAAGGCATATTAACCTGCGGATATGTTTATGCATGCTGTAGATGTTAAATGTTTGTGCAGCTAAAGTCTAATGACAGAACCATAAATAATCCAGAATTCATTTTATTAGAAAACCAAGCAACTAATCAAGTTTTGGAAACATTTTTTTTAATATGTTTCAACTTTTTAAATTAAGATTATGTGGACGCTTTGTTAATGCGGCCAAGGTGGCTGTTACTAATGGCCTGCTGTTTTTTAATCTAAAGAAACAATAGGCAATAGAAAGCCGTAATCAAAATAATAGCCCTATAAAGGGATGAAACAGCTAAAGCCTGTGGAAATATTTCCTAAAGCTGACTATAAGTCTAAGGCTCTCCAATTTTAGCTTAGTCCTAGTAATCATTCCTGTATCTGTATACATGAAAGGCTCTTCACCATGGGAATTGTCGGTCACACTGGGTTTAAGGTAAAGGTCCGCTTAAAGTGCAGGTGCTGGAGTCTCATTGGACTTTGTGTTAAGCCCCCCGAGCGTGACTCTCAATTGCTGCCATTGGGGGTTGAGAGCTGTTAAATATTGTTTGCAAGATGAGGGGCTGCAAAAGAGAAGTAGCGTAGCGTAAACCCATCAGTACATCAGTTACCTGCCGCTGGCCTTAAAGTGCCAGGGACTGAAATCATCTGGTCTGGCTTTGTGTGCAAATCAGCCGCTACTGCAAGTTCCCACCAAGGGTCAGCCCTTGGCTTAAAAAGTCTCTTGTTTTTCATATCTTCTTGAAAGCGTAAAAATGTAAAGTGGAGCCAAAACTGCCAATGTTTTTCTTTACCTCAATACCAGTAAACATACCTGGGAACTTGTAGGCTTCGGCTACCCGGAGGACTGACCGTTGATGTCAGTGGGTGTTCTTGCTGATGTCAGTGGGCATTCCCACAGCCATCCGTGAAACACCCCCGTTTAAAGGTGAAATGGGCAGGAAGTGGTGCGTGTCAAGATCCCCCCCCTGCGACTTGGAGGATTTGGGTGTTGACCCGGAGAACCAGAGAAGCGGTGCTTCTCCCGGAGTTCTCTGGGCCCAACCTGGAGAGTTCCCAGGTATGCCACTAACTACTTATCTACTGATAAGTCATATACCTGATTGAATACAGCACATTGAGTCATAATATACACTTGAGTATATGCCAGCTTTTCACTTCACAGAAGAACGCATGTTCGCGCAAAGTTGTTGATCGGGTCTGTGCGACCACTTGACCTTTACATTTCATTTTGTCTGTTGGATTGTCTAACGTCAAACTCTCCCTTTTCAAAAACCTTGAATTCATTATTATTGATATTACATTTGTGTTTCAAATGCTCATAATCCAATAAATTCAAGAGTATCGTAAGAGTATATACAAGCAGTACTCCTTCTGGTCACAGTGCGTTTTCTTATATATGCTACAGTTGTTGAAACGATTTTCACTTTGAACAAGTATTCCAAGAAACCATGGTAACAGAAATTTTAGGAACCAACAAAAGAATCCACAATAGATTTACATTTTGCAGTCACGGTTACCCTTTTATTTTCTGTTTCCAATTTCGTTGTTCTAACAATAAGTAGAGAAGAGGCAGAAATATAAGATATATCAGGAATATATATAATGCCAGGTCACATTAAATCAGTAGAATCTGATATAAAGAACGTCTTCTCTGTATCTGCCAGGGCTTTCTGAATGCATGCAAGTGCCTGCTATGGGCAAGTCATCTCAGCATCTCTGTCGTGGTTGGGTCAGTGGAGAGTAGCGCAGGAATGACAAAAAGAAAAGCCACAAACTGTCCTGGGGTTCAAAAGCAGGCAGTGGTTTAATGGTGCAAATAACACCAAGGTAGGGCAGGTAACGTAAAAGCAAAGTCCAGGTGGAAGCCGAGGTCAGGGTAAAAGAGTAACACAAAGTCCAGGTACTTGGCCAAGGTCGGGCCAATAGAATCTACGAAGTCCAGGAACAACCCAAGGTCAGAATCCAGGCGGTCAAATAGTAAATAGGGATACAAAAGGCACTGTAGCTTTAAGGGAACAACTGGTAGGTGTGCACAAGGTAAACCCCACAGCATGCAACAAGAAAGAACTAATGGCATGGTGTTTGGGGCTTTTATAGGAGATGCAGGAACTACTCCTCCCCCTACTCCCCTAGGCGCCTCCTCCTACTGTATGGGCATATGGGCACTGTGGATGATCCTTCCCACTTCCTTCACTCCCGCTCCCTGCGTTCACCAATAGGGCCGTGTCACCGCCCACAGGATACGACCCTCTACTGGGAGCCAAACGCGCACGCGGGGAGTGCGTCTAACACCAGGCCAGGGATGCAGCCTGCAGCGGATTGCCGCGGCCCCTGGCCACCATGGATGGGACAGTGTGGTGGGTAGCCGGAGGATTCCCCTGAAAGGTAGGAGTTGGGCCAGGAGCCTGACAATCTCTCTTGTATAATCACATACTAATATTAGCAAGGCTAGCAAATGGATAAATGCTGGCTTAATTTGAGGCACAGGCAATAATAACAAAAATCTTATTCAGCTCACACATAGAACAGAACCTATGAAAAGTGCCTTAGTTAACTATATATACGTTACCAATGTGTTCGAACATACACCCAAATACATCACCTAACCTTCAAAGCGGAACCCACAGCTTTATTGAACAGAATTGCTCCTTTATGGGTAAGGAAGGGTACCAATGTTACATCATTTTAACATATAAATTACAATTATAAACACAGAGACCATTGAGGAAATGTATTAGAGTGCTCCCTCCAGGTGCAATAACACCAGCAGAGTTAAGTAGGGAAACCAAATGGGCCCCCAACATTTTTACAGTTGCTTCCTTGTAGTCCCAACATGAAGCCCCTTGGCATCTATACTTCTTTTGGTCTCTAACTTGGGAGTTTGCAGAAGAGTTGAAGTTGCGACTTGGATTATTAAGGCCAAAGCCTCCTGCAAGAAATGCTGAGCTGCTTAATAGAGCTAATATGGAGAGGTTTCCTAAAACTCTTCTTACTGATTAAGCTTGCTGGGGGGGGTGGTGGTAATTCATAATGCATAATGAAGACAATTTAGTGAATAAACCCCTAAGTTACACGAGCTGAAAACATGTAGATGAAAAACTCATAGTGATCAGATAGCAAAGACTACAAGTTTGTAACAGAAGGGACTGTGTATTTAGTTCACATAAAGAGATTATTTGCGAGTTCCAAATGCAAACATTCCACATTTCCACTTATTTTTCATAACATGAAGTTTTAAATTACTTTAAAATTGTAGTCGCAAAAAAAAATTACTATAGTCAAAGATGCATCATTTTCTTAACGGAGTTATGTAACATATATATGAGGCCTGTATCTTTTTGTGTTTTCTATTTGATAAAGTTGGAGTTTAGACATTTCAGAACAATGGTTTCAGTAAGATGCCGCATTTAACACATTAACTTATTATATGGCATGGATATTGAGCTGTCATATCGAAGATAAAACCATAAATGAACCCACCACTGAAAACCATCTGTCGCTTCTATCTTGTATTATTATTATCTTGGAAAGTTTCGTTTTTAAGTAATTCAGATTTTTATTTTTCTACAGAAAAGTCATCACAAGGACATTTCATACAGTTTTATTACCATTTCCCAAAATGCTTATCCCTGGTAAATAATGTGTTGACGTTGTTATGCCATCCCTGGAATCTACCTGCATTATTTTAGCAGATCGCTCATGATCATACCTGGGAACTGTCCAGGATTGACCCTGGGTCTCCGGGTGAGCTTCTTCTGGGCAGGAGAGCATGGTTTGGCCACACCCACTTCTAGACTACCACTAAAGGCTATATGTGACTAGCCCTGCCCCTATACACAGAAGGCACCTCCCCTATATGAAGCCACTCCCTCAGAAGAGGAGGGGCTCCATGTATGCACATATAGTAGGCATCTTCTAGTGATCAGACGTTATATAGATCCTCTCTTAAGGCTTTTATTGCAAAAATCTTGGGGCAAGGCAGTATTTTTTATAATGAAGCTTCTAGTTGTTAGCTCTCACGCATAGAACAGGAGCGAATATAACAGGGTCATTATTACTTTACCACCTAACTGAAAATAAAACAAATATCTTGTATACTGGAATGTGGCAGTGTCTCCAGAACAACCCACCGCTAGACACACTATGGTGTCACGGCCATGTAGCTGCCACTGGCTTTTAAAAAAGCTTTACAGAAAAGATATAAGAGATAAGTTTAGAAATAAAAATCACCTGAAATATTGGTTTATTTTTAAATCTATGATTTTGAGAATGTCAGATGCTAGAGATTTGAAGTTGCTATGGAAATGTCAAATACATTAGGAAGTTGATTGCTCAAAAAAAAAAACCCAAAATACATTAGCAATTTTGGTGATATTTGAGTGGATAGTCTCTTTATTTATTTATTTAAAGTGTCATGCAGTGTTGCATACAATGTTTTAAGGCAGTAACTAAATTCAAAAAGCATTTTCACTCAGCCCACTAAAAGCTGGTTATCATCCGCAACAGAGCAGTGTGGGGATTTGCCCGAAACATGCTCATTTTAGGAACACAACTTGGTTAAAGTCTACTTTTCTAAAGATTCAGTGAAGAAATCTATGATTGTGTCAAATATGTATGCTAACTGGCACTCAATGAGCAGATGTACTGGGAGTCTGAGTACCTGTACTGGAAGTGTATGTCTCCATAACTGGCAATGGGGGCCAGTGGGAATTATTGCCACTGGGCTGTTCTGATTTTAACATCTCAACATTACCTAAAGCACGTTTTTGTGTTATTCTTCAAACTCCTCTCATATATCCACCATAATATGCAGGATTCTTTCTGTGTTCCTTTTATTGGCTTTCTATGCATTCTCTTTCTATAAATATATAATGGGCAATACTCGATATTATATATTGAGCATACTGGCTGTATGTTAAATCTCGGGCTGCTTTATTACTGGGGCACTTGGCTGAATTTGCTCCACAGGCTGAATATTTTCAGACCTCTCACACCCGACTTAGTGGAGAGACTTACACAAAAAAACAATGTTTCGCATTGGAATATTCTCTATGCTTATAAGAAAAAGTAGGGGGACTTCAATATTTAAAAAATAAATCACACTAGATGTAACTTTTCCTTCAGCAGAACAGAGAAAACCTAGAATCTAGATAATTGGCTCAGCACCCGTTCCGTTTAACAGAACACACTCATGACAATATTCCGACCTGTACTATTTTAAATGCAATTTTGCAGGATGAATATTTTATAAGTTCTCTACATTAATACTTAGGTCTGGTCATTCCATCTCTTCTTGGTAATAAGTTAAGTGCAACTTTCTTTTTCCTATGTCATGAAACTGAATAAAATACTCAGCATGGAGCAACCTTAGACTGCAAGAAATGATTAGTCGTCTAAAACCAAATTTTTAGTTGTATGTGTTAAAATTATTTTGGTGAATATTAATGTGTGCATAATGTTTATGTGGAGAAACTGTGTTAACTCCGTGGGGGTATAAAAAAAATATAAAATATAAAAATTTCAAATATAAAAAGTGTCAGCCAATGGCGTGGTACAAGCTTACCCGAGTTTTTGCCAGACCATTGTTGAGCCTCAACTTGTTGGGCCACATCTGAGTCACGCTGGAATATAATATGTTTGGTGATTTTTCTTTAAAAAAAGTCTTGTTGAATTATAATGGAGGCCACTCTACACAATCAGTTTTTTACTGTAATATCTCTCTTCTGTCATGGTGGAGCAAGATGACCTAGAGATGTGTATAGTGCAGCTGGGAGCTCTTTATTCAAACAACATGGCGCATTATTTAATCTTAGCAACTTAACTATTCATTATAAATGTCCAACCCCAGGTAAATGTAAATCTGCATTAGATCCCCATAGAAGTAAATATGCAATATACACTGATCAGCCATAACGTTATTACCACTGACAGGGGAAGCGAATAAACTGCTTATTATGGCACCTATTAGTGGGTGGGATATATTATGCAGCAAGTGAACATTTCATCCTCAAAGTTGATGTGTTAGAAGCAGGAAAACTGGGCAAGCATAAGGATCTGAGAGTCTTTGGCAAGGGCCAAATTGTGATGGCTAGACGACTGAGTGAGAACACAGAACAGTCAGAGTGCCCATTCTTACCCCTGTCCACTGCCGAAAGCACCTACAATTGACATGTGAACATAACAATTGGACCACGGAGCAAAGGAGGAAGGTGGCTTGGTCTGATGAATCACCTTTTCTTTTAATCACGTAGATGGTTGGGTGCGTCGCTTACCTGGAGAACGCATGGGACCAGGATCCATCCATGGAGGCCCCACCTTGCAGCTTACAGAATTTAAAGGATCTGCTGCTTAGGTGCCAGATACCACAGGACACCTTCAGAGGTCTAGTGGAGTCCATGCCTCGACAGGGCAGAACTGTTTTGGTGGCAAAAGGTGGGATCTACCCAATATAAGGCAGGTGGTCATAATGCTATGGCTGCTTGGCGTACATGGATGATTTGGCCCTTTGCACTGAAGAAACTCATTGAAGTTGGCTTAATTTGTATGTTGGGAACATCTGGTGATTGTTAAATGTGGCACAATTTGTGCCCTCTTATTCCAAAAGTGCAACTTGGTCTGTTTTGTTGTATTTCGTTAGTGGTATTATTAACACATACTGTATCACCCCACATTTCAGGTGTCCAAACCTTTGTTGGGGTCATGGCTATAGCCAGGGGTGCCTTCTTACTTGTAAGTAGTAATGTGAATGCTGAGATATGATGCGTAGATCTACTACATTAAAAGAAGGCCGTGGGGAGCTGCAAAGACCTCAACCAATTTTTCTGCTCAGTGGGCTGGTCTGGGTGGGTCAGAGGATCTTCCTAACCGGTCCATGATCCCCACTGCCTTTAAAATTGAGACAATGAGGCTGTTCAGTGGGACGGCATGAGAAATCTGCTAACATTTCCACAGTAGGATTAAAACCATTGGGGATTTTGTATAAATAGTAAGTCTCATGTAAATTTGGGTATGAATGCTGTAACTCAGAGTATAGTATGTTATCATTGATTTTCATTAATTTAGGCATTTTTATTTACAAATACATATCCTTACTGACTTTGCAACAAAATTATTAAAGTATTGTACCAAATTCTTCAATTTATCACTGTGGCATTTACAGGTGATGCAAGGACCTTTTCTGAAGATTTCATAACATATTTTGATACTCTGTAGAAATGCCTTAGTGCATAAGGACCTTCAGAAAAGTATAGCTATCATAAATCAGTGTGTATCTTGACTTGTTTTCATCATATATCAGAATTCATATGCCATAAATTGAACCCAACAGGTGAGAACATCATATCATCCTTATAGAAGAAGAAGTGAGTCTATAAATCAATTACATTTTTAATTTATTTTTGATGGATTTGTATAGCGTGGGCCGTGTGTGGTCATGTTATTGGAACACAAATGCTTGTATAACATCATACAAGGTCCCAGAACCCCGATGTTTTCAATCTTACATCTTCAGTAGCTTCTAATACATCAGGAGAGAGGGGCGTTCAGGACAAGAAAATAATGGATATCCTAAATTTGCCATGGATCTAAACTGCCCTGATATATAATAACCCCTGACATGCAGCCCATGTATACAGAAGATTAAAAAAGATAATGCTTACCCTGTCGATAGTTTTAATGAATTACTTTGATTTTTGCTAAAAGCTGTCATTTTGCCAGTTCAATTTTAATGGAAAAAATTGGAGTTGTGAGATTTTTTTAAAATAAGATCTGATATCTAATATTTACATATTTCATGTACCATTTTAAAACATTGAGCACACATATGTTTGGAGACACATGATTTAAAAACGATGTCATATCAGTTACCAATTAAGTTCTTCCCCCTTTAGGATAAGAATTAGCTTAGCTTTGTATTCACAGAAAATTCTAGCATTTCAATCTAAAAAAATTCCCAATTTAATTTCCATTTGTAAACACTTTGATCCAGAACGAACGCATTAAATGTTACATCTGAGTTTAGTAGATATTATCTTTAAAATGTTAAAAATAATTTAGATGCATTGAGATGTGGAGAAAACAAAAGGAAAATGTAGTGAAAATTAAATCCCCCTTTTAATGACATTAATGATATGCAAATTCATTATCACCAACATACAACAAACGCTAGGCCCTGAGAATGGAATTACTGAAGCGGAAACAGAGTATTTAATTAGGAGAATGCCATTATCTCAAACCCTTAGAAAAATAAACTTTTTATTTAGCCTGCTTTAAAGCTGTTCCTGTGCTAATTATTTTTTTAATGACATAGACAGCCTTGGTAGAAAGTTGTTTGTGTACCGTAGGAAACAAATACTATTTGATTGGAGAATTCGGTATTAGTCGCGGGCTCGATGCCGTGATATCCTAGCAACAAGTAACAATAAGTATCCTTAGAAAAAAATCACTTCTTTCATTCACACCGTACATCGAAGTGACATAACTATGGAAGGGAGATTTCTGATATGGCAGACTATTTATGCATATAGCACGGTTATTTGTTAGACTAGCTTTATAGGCGGCACTGTATGCTATGGTCCTTGAGATTATGTGGACTGGAGCAGAAATTCTGGAACAGATCATCATACTATCTCTGGAACATATTGTATGTATTATGTGTAGACCGTATTTATTATTCCTGTCGCTCTGGACCTCTGGTTCCCTCTACTTCGGTGGTTTGAAGTTCTGTGGGAGCTTCAGAAGAGGTGATGACTGATGATTTGGGGTCTTTTTTTCAAATCTGATGGCTAAGTCTGATGAGAACGTCTGTCCATGGATATTGAGGGTTGGATAAAAATACTAGGAATACTCTAATACTTCTCAGTTCATCATTTAAAGCCTCAGAAATACCTACCGTGATTTGTACTGGTTTCTGCTAGCAGGGCAATTACATACAGCATATGGTTACAAAGATCCACATTTATATCTCATTTGACTTATTTTACATTATTTTACAGCCTAAAGGACACTACAGATGATGCTGATTCCTAAAAACATGGATTCAGAACATTTTAGTAAAGCAAACTACTATAAACATTCAAAGTCTGAGACATACACAATGGCAATTTCCCTGGCAAAACAGTTTTCCCACTAAGGTTTCCAACAAAACGCCATAGCTGAGGGTCAATAAGACATTTTTTGTGGTTTTAAGCTGTAAAACCTCCAGGTCACTGTTTTCCATACAGTTGTACAGAATAACATAACCCAAAACAAAATCATAGAAAACTGGAGCCCTCTCAGACTATACTTTGCTGGCCCAGGCTGACTAGCCTTAGCACTCACTAATTTCAGCCTCCCAGCCAAACCTAGCACCTAGCTAAGCCAGGTTCTAGAAACCCTCCCCAAGCATACACAGGTCCAGGTGGCTCTTTTTGCCACACTCTTTTTGGGACATCCTCTTGACCTAGGACCCCAATTGTGAGGCTGCTGGAAGTTTTAATGTCCATGGCTTTCACGAAATCCTGTACTGGATTGTGCAGTCCTGACGTGGAGCATGGGCCTGCTCTACTCTCCAAATACTCCACCCCTGGGAGCCATACACACAATTTAAATCACCTGTGCATATAATCCGCACAAAACATCTCCCTGGGGCTGCAAAGCGTCACAACGACTGGACCACGTAAGGTGACAGAATTTACACAGCTATGACAATATTAGTAATATTTTAGATGTATTTTTTGTATGTTTTCTTTTTATAGTGAGATTAAAGTATATATTCAAAGGATAAAACCAGAACCAAAAGTCATGTCTTTTTATTATAAAAATCCATTAGATAAAGGCTTGGGCTTTTTGTATCTTCTTCTTTAAAATCACTTGAAGATGTTTAGAGCAAAATGTCACTGTCCTAATAGAAATACAACTGACCTGCAAGTCAGCTTTAGGCTTATAATCCTGCCATTAGATGCGAGTTCAACTAAAGGTGCTACATGGGGTTTTTCTTATAAATCCACATTACAAAGCTCATCAAAACACAATGAAAAATGTGTTACATAAGTCAACCTTTAGTGATCCCAGAAAGTAAAACTTAACTCCACTTTTTTTTCCTTTAAATGGAAAAAGTTAAAAACAAGAAGGATTTGTTCCGGACTGTTATTGCATACATATGTAAGATTGTAACCAACCAACGGAGTGTGGAACCTAGAGCAAAAACAATCACACGAAAAGCACTAAAAAAAACGAGAAAAGACACAGAAATAATATTTATATTTTGTATTTATAATCTGTCCATTTTGTGACATGTTTATGTTTTATTATTTTTTTACCAGTAGGTTAGTAGATAAATGGATTGATAAACAACCTCCCATCAGAAGTGGTAAAGGTTAATACAGTGAGGTAAACATGCATGGGGTAGGCATAAAGCTATTCTGAATCTAAGACCTGATCTTAGCCCTCACATCAGGGAAATGTTTAGATCACATTGGAGGAATGGTTCTTATTTAGTGTAAAATTGTAAGTTTCTATGTTTCTATATCAAAGCATAAAATCTGTATTTATGAATGTAATTTGTTGTAATGGATCATTGATATTAAGTAATAAAATCTGATTGAAACGTTTTTTTTTTTTTTGTTTTTTTTTAAAAACTGTGTTCTGTTGCATATTTGCCATGCATATGTGTTCTGTTATCTTGTGATTCACTACATAAAACACTCTTTCTGACATGTGGTAAATAGAACCTCTCAGTCTCAATGACCCAAAGGACTCATAAAGCTCTACAGAGAAAAGTAAAGTCACCTTAAAATGTTACCTGATTGCAATGACGACCTTTCATAGGCACTATAAATAAATATATATATATTTTTTTGCTTCCATTCATGGGCGTAGGAACCCCTAAAAATCGGAGGGGGGGGACAGCATTTTCCCCCATCAGATCCCCACTTTCTCCCTATCTCTCACACTATCTACCCCCTCTCCCCCTCTCACACTTTCTTACGATCTAATCCCTCCCATACCCTTCCCTTCTCATAGCTTACCATCTCCTTATCGCCCCTTCTCACATAGCTACCCTGCTCCCTACTGCCCCTTCTCACCAGCTACCTCTCCCTACCCCCTTCTCACTTACGCTACTCTCTCCCTACCCCCTTCTCACTAGCTTTTCACCCTTCTGCCCTACCCCCCTTCTTACTAGCTACCCTCTCCCTTACCCCCATTCTCACTGTCTACCCCAGGAAGAGATGTTGTCCAAGTTTTTCTGCAGTGGGCCACTTCATCAGAATTCTATACGTGTGCGGGTCGCACTCATTTTTCACTGTGAGAAAATATGGCCTTTAATAAAATATGCAGATTAAAATAAAGTAAATTACACAAAACCTTTTCCTCTCACTGATTTCTGGGCCTAGAAAG
>VKOC01027877.1:0-11871 GCA_009364415.1 Spea multiplicata
CTTTGAGGTAACGTAGTTCAGGTTCTGATAACGGAAATATTCTGCCAAAGGGAATGGGAGCTTCTGGGAGAAGATCGATAGGACAATCATAAGTCCTTTGGGGAGGAAGAGAGTCGGCTCCTTTCTTATCGAATACGTCCCTGAATTCTGCATATTGCTTGGGGAGACGTAGGACCGGAGAAGGGGATGAATCGTCAGGGAGTAACAGGATTGATTGGCGATTGGAGAGACAACGAGTGCGACAAAAAAAAGATTGGAAGGAGAGGGTGCCTCTGGCCCAGTTTATCGTAGGATTATGAAGCCTCAGCCAGGATAGTCCGAGAATAATTGGGAACATAGGTGATGGGATCAAGTCAAAGTTCAGATGTTCCATATGATTATTTCCCAGTAGTACTTGGAGTCGTGGTGTTTCTTGGGTGATGGGTCCAGAGGATAGCGGAGTGCCATCTACTACTTGGATATGTATTGGAGCTGCTTTGGTCAATGTTGGTATGTGCAATTGCTTGGCAAAGTCTTGATCCATAAAGCAGCTACTGGCACCGGAGTCAATGATGGCAGATACTGTAGTAGAATTACTGGTCCACTGCAAAAACAAAGGAATGGATAGGTGAGGAGACCCATCTCTAGGAAAGGAACTCAAGCAAACTGTAGTATGTGTGGGCTTACCCTTTGGAGGGCGTCGAGGACAGGAGTGGATCAGATGCCCAGGTTCACCACAGTATAGGCACAGATTGTTCCTCCTCCGACGGGTTTTCTCAGCTTCGGATAGTGGGCCTCGTGCCAATCCGATCTGCATCGGTTCTTCCGGAGGGGGCATGATCGCTGGTAACCGGAGAGGAGGAAGGGTAGGAACCGTAGGAGTAGTATGAGGCACAGGAGGAAGGAGGCGTCTTGGGGCAGGAACGGCTGAAGCTGCGCGTTCCAGGCGTCTTTCCCGAAATCTGCGGTCAAGCTGAATGGTCAGATATATTAACTCCTCTAATGAATTGGGAATACCCACACGGGCCAGCTCATCCTTTAAGCTCTCAGATAAACCCAGACGGAATTGGTCCAGAAGTGCTGGTTCGTTCCATTTACTTTCAAAAGCCAGGCTCCGGAATTCTGTGACGTATTCCTCCACAGGTCTTTTGCCTTGGCGTAACGCACGTATGGCTGCTTGTGCAGAGGTGGAACGAAACGGGTCATCAAACAAGGTATCCATAGCATGGCTGAAATCAGCCCAGGAATTCAGGACAGAGTTATTAGTGTGAAGCAAATGATAGGCCCACAGTTGGGGTTCACCAGAGAGCAAGGAGATCACAGTTCGTACTTTAACCTGGTCAGAGGCGTACGTTCTAGGTTGTAGTGAGAACAGGATCTGGCAGGAGGTCATGAATGTGCGGTAACGAGTTCTGTCCCCAGAGAAACGTTCAGGTAAAGTCACCTTAGGTTCAGGAGCAGTAGCACCGGTTTCATCCATCACCGGGGGCGGAGCTGTTCCAGAAGGGGATCCCCCGGAGGCAGGTAGATTTGTCTGGAGTTCATGAAGTTGACGCTGCATGTGTGCGTGGCTAGTTTGGAGGTCTTGAAGAGAACGAGTAAGGGAGGCAATTTGTCCCGTGAGAGCCGAGAGGGCGTCAGCAATTCCTGCGGATTCCATGTTAGGCTCAGTTGTTCTGTAAGGATCGTCTTACCAGAAAGAATCCGGGATGCAGGAAAGGAACACGCTTGCTCAGTACAGGACACGCACAAGGGGCCTGAGGTGGATAACAGGGCACTTGGTGGTGATACTGTAAGCACGGGTGATCAGGACAGCGTCATTAAGCAGACCAGGGTCAGGATACCGGAGGTACACAGAGTCGTAAGGGAAGCCAGGGTCAGGATACCGGGAAAACACAGGAGCCGAATGGATAGCCGAGGTCAGGATGCCAGAGATACACAATAACCGTTTAGCGGACCGGGGTCAGGATGCCAGAGATACACAGAGTCGAAGAATAGCCAGGGTCAGGATTCCAGAAGTACACGAATAGCCGTTGAGCAGACCAGGGTCAGGATACCAGCAATAGGAACAGGATACAGGAAAAATACAAGGGGCTCAATGGGTACGGAAGCACCAGTACAACTGAGCACTGGTGGATAGGTTAGAGAAGTTTAAATAGCCCGGGGAGGCGTTCCCCGGCGTCCGTGACGTAACCGCGCCCACCGTCGCCATAGCGACGCAACGGAATCCAGGCGGCGGTCAGCCGCATAAATATTCATGAAGCGGCCGCGCGTGTGAGCGGCTGCTTCATGTAGCAGGGAACGGTGCCGGCGTTTCTGCCGGGAGGACGAGGAGGAACTTCCCCGCGTCTGCCAGGTAAGTGCCTTACAGGAGGTCTGTGCGATGCGCGCAGACAACCTCTGCTGCTGCCGGCACTTCCTCTGGGGCTTCTATGACGGAGCGCCGGCATCACATGACCCTCCCGTGCTCCACCATAGAAGCCCCCCTGGAGGTGCCCTACTGATGGTTATTCACATGGTGTAAAGATACAATTTATTACCTATATTATTTGATATTTAAATACTGTTATGTTAAATGAGTGTACTAAACGGTAACATTAGAGATTTTGGATAATGATGGATCTGCTTTAAGATCTTTGCTTTAGATCCCAGCAAAAGAATCCCCCACCTAGGAATGGGTGACCTGAGGGAAGGGGGGCAGGGGGCCTGTTGCTTCATAGGCCAGTCTAAAATTCTTTAAACAAGACCCCCCACTCGCAGAGTCAGCAAAGTGGTCATGTAACATAAAAAGGGCTCTAATGAAGGAGTGTGGTGGTGTGACTTGTGTGATAGAATGAGTGAGTGTTAGCATATGTGTATGTGTGTGTGTTAGCATGAGTGTGTAATTTTGTGCTAGCATGTGTGTCAGTGTAATAATATACATTCAAACCGATGGACATCAGTGCAGCAAAAGGCTTCTTACGGGAGAAGCTCACTGTTGTTGGCTTTCACATTGTATTGTGCAGTTAGTAAAAACTGCAAGTCATGCTTTAGTAAACGAACCCCAGATACAATTAGATATTTACAAATAAAAACACTGTTGTACACTCCTTAACCTATCCCCCCAAGGGGCTCATCTCAGTTGTTGTTAAAGTTGGAATGAAGGACTTATAGGACGGCCAACCCAAGAATTCTAAAATGACTATTCCCCACCTCAGAACACAAAAATTGCTTTCTTGCGTTGCCAAATATTGATACTGCAGTTTGCATGCCTCGTTTGTTTTGTGGGGCATTCCATCCTTGATTTAAAAAAAAAAAGTGTTTTTAAAGTTTTCAAGTCTTCTATTTGTTGACTAATGATGTTCAGCGGAAATATTTTTAGATATACTCATATCATTATGTCCCATTATTGAGATGTGTGTTGGTTCCACTCTTCGTGGTTTTGTATTTTTCAGTGCACACCTATTGTCAATGCATTTTTTTACCCATGAACTCTTTACAGCTATATCATTTCCCATCTACAACTACGGTCATAATAAAAGTTGTTATATTTCTTTATTATGGCATTTCATGCTCTGTTTTGTGTGCTTCTAGTTTTATTATTTTACTGATTGTTTTTAAAAGATGTTTTCTCATACAATGTGTTCGTATGGACATATGATGACCCATGTTTCCTTTTCTCTATCCATCACTGCTATCATTTACTTTGATTATATGTTTACTCTTTATTATGGTCCTGTCACATTTGATGCTTTCTAGCTGGTGCTTTAAGCAGCAAGGTCTCTTTCTTCATTTCAGACAAACACTATACATCCTGTAGACAATATTTACAAAATGGAAAAAAACGGCTTCCCTAATAGTGTAAAAAGTCTAAAATTTAAAGTGTATATGCTAAGAAAATCTTACAGAATCACAAAATCTGTATGATTGCTATTTTTTTAAATGTGGAAATTGTAGTCAGGCAAAGAGGAAAAGCTAGTCCTCCAAAACATTTTTTTTTCTTTTTACTCTTTCTTCAAAATGGACATGAAGGCATTAATGCAGATTATCATAGACCTTACCAGACGGCCTTCCAAAGATGCAACATGACTGTGCTGAATGCTTCTGTTTGAAGATTTGGGGCTGCTTCCAGAAGCTTTGTTTTATTTGCAGTTCCTAATATAGTCACTTTGGGTCATCAAAATTTGCATGTTGAATAGATCATTGTTGTGCCCCTTTTATGTTTTTACATGTATTAAACATGCTTTGGACGTGGCTGGATTTTGCACAGATGGCTGGACTTCCCGGGGCTGGATGTTGCCAACCCTGACGTTTTTCATGGAACACAGCAATACTGTGCTAAGCAAACCCTGTTTGATTAAACTGTGCTGATGTTGTGTGTTTGTTGAAGTGACTCGGTAAGGAACATTTGAAATTATTGTTTCCTTTTGAAGATTATTTTTCTAATACAATCAAAGTGAAACTAACCATAGCATAATGTACTTTGAGTTTGTGATTTTAAATATTAACTATTAATAAAGAGTAAACAACGTAAAAAGGAGATGAAGGAAATAAGCTGCTAAGTGTTTGTTTTTAATCCATCTGCCAGCTGAAGTTGATCATTTCCATTTCAGGCCAACTTGCTTCTTGTCTAGTGTATTTGTTTAAAGAAGTGGTCCCAAGTTTATAATTAATGCTAATTATCCTTGAGTCGTTAATATATTGTACATAGATTAATTGACACACCCATTGCATAACTCTCGCTAACAATTAAAAATTTAAAGAGATTTTAAAATATACTGTTTAAAGGGATTTTCCCACAACTACAATTATGTGTAAGTATACATTATTTTTAATTTATAATTATTTATTATATGAAGCAAAATTTGTTGAGCTGTTGTATAGCCTCAAGCTTGGTTAATTCCCAAAGCTAGTTTGTAAGGTGTAAGGAATATAATGTTAGTTTAACAAATGCAATATAGTAAATCATATACATATCTATCTATCTCTATCTATCTATATTGTCAGATATTTTAGGCTGGAAAGTATTTTATATTCATGTATTTTTTATATATATATAAATGTGTGGTCGTACATAAAAATACAGCAGTATTAAAAGAGTGAAAACCAATATCCTAATTGCCTGCTTTTTTTTTGTTTAAATTATAGCTGTACGGGCCAGTGTACAGCTATAACCAACATCTAGCTTGGCCCAGCTCTTAAGGAGTAGTGGAGTAGTGGAAGTTGGCACCTACCTGACTAAAGCTTACTTATTTATTCTAAATCTTACACTTGTTTCCTATGGTTTTCTTATATTGCGAACAAGTCCATTTCATTCTCAATGCCTTGACAAACCACACCCAGATTTGTCTATGCCTACAGTGTACCACCAACTGGCCTTCCCACCTTGTATTGTATTGCTTACAGCAGATGTCAATAAATTTGGATCTAGGAGCCAGCCAAAAAGACAGCTTTCAACAGCAGTGTCTGCTTTTTTTTCTTCAGCAGCTAGTTTGTTTTAACATTTTTATAACACTTGTGTATATAGTAAAATATACTACCACTTTGTTTCCACCACTCTGCAACAGTGGTGTTTATAGCCTATATTAGAAACCGTACCGCATAGCTCATCCTTCTGTTGTTTCTGTTCAAAAGTTTTTATTTTTCTTCCCTAATCATGTTTTTATTTTCTTGGTGGCCAGGCTTATATATATATATATATATATATATATATACATATATATATATATATATACATACATACACACACACATCCACATTGACTGACACTAAAGTATACATAAACTGACTCTAGCACTGTATGTACACACACTGATACTATTGGTTTGTTAGGCTTTTTCAGATCTAGTTCATTATGTGGATAATAACATAAAACTCTATTTTATCCATAGGTTGTGGGATTTTTCAAAGCCCTCTCCCCTGCTTTACATTGTGGATCATCATACAGAGTTTACTTGTGGCCTTGATTTCAGCATCCACGAACCTGGCCAGGTAATTGATTTGGCAAAATGGTACCTCTCTGTACTATTAACCTTACTTGCTTGGCTGTTTTCTGTTTTGTTTTTTGTAGAAACTGTTTATTTGTTAGAGACCTAAGTGAACAGGCATTAAAAAGAACCATTGCTCAACGTATAAATTCAAGTTCAGCTGCATTTATTTATAAATCAGCCACTAACACTCCTAATAAAATGCCTTTATGTTGCATGGGTAATGAAGAAGAAAACATTGCCAATTAGAATGTTTTATTTTTTATCAGTGTCCAGTAGTATAAAAAGGGTATAAAATATATTGCGTGTCTTAGATTGCTAGTGCATAGCTTGCTTTCGGTCATACTTTCTGTGGTTGTTAATGTTTGCATTTTCATTTCAACAGCTTATGTGTCTGTCTTGTGTGGTTTTAGTGTAATTGGGTCTACAGAACTTGTGAACCTAAGCAATGAGGAGTTTATACATACATATTTTCAGGTATCACAGGTGATGTGGTAGAAGAAGGGTTATTTTTTTACTCTTGTGAATAGTTAGTGTTATATTAAAGTGAAACTATAAATCAGCAGCAAATGATGTTCGCTTTAATAAAATAATAGGCACGTTTTATATGACACTCAATGGGCAGAGGTGATGAAGTTGGCTGCTGTAGTAAATATTGTGCAGAAAATTTGTTAGCACATACCCTATATGACCAAAAGTATTTGGACACCCCTTATTGAGTTATTGAGTTTAGGTGTTTCTGCCACACCTACTGCTAACAAAGGTATAAAATCAAGCACACAGGCATGTCAACGCCATAGATAAACCATCGCAATAAAATGAGTCATACTGAAGTTGACCATAAAAACAAGGCATGCCACCTTTTCAACAAGTCAGCAATCACAGTCCCATCATGTCTAGGTTCCAGCACGTACGCATCCATGCTATCACAAACACACTTGTTCATTCATTCATATAGTCATTCATTCACAGATTTATTCCCTCAATCACGCATACTCATTAAAACAGCCTCCCTTACCTGCACTGCAGCTCTCTCAGAGACTTCAGCAGGGGGCGCGGCCTCCCTCTGTGTTCTCTTGTACTGCACAGAGGAAGGAGGACCGGAGCAGAGTCATGTTATGTCACGTACATTCATGTGACTCTGCTAGGCTCCGCTTCCTCTGCAGTACAAAATACCCTCCCACAGGTAAGTAGCAGGGCTCTTGTGATCCCGGTTGCCCTGGCTGCTGATCTCAAGTGACCGCACCTCGAGGTCTCGTGGACCGCATTTGACCCGCGGGCCGCATGTTGGACGCCCCTGGTCTAGAAGTAAACCATCAACTCAGCCATGAAGCGGTAGACCACACACATCCATAGTGGAGCTGCCAAGGGCTGAAGCTTATGCTGGTTTGATTTAGTGAACTTGTTCGCTTGCAAGCACTTTCAATATAGTGACCCTTTCTACCATAAGAGTAAATGAGAAACCCACAGTGTTGAGTGTTCCCGTCGTGTTCGTTTAGTCATAATTTCCCTTTGTGGAATGAAAAATGTGTAATAGGCTAGATCACAGATTCAACGTGACCTCCTCCTGGCTTTCTACTATTAATCATTTATAATAGGAAACGCTTCCTTTAACAATAACCTCTCATGCTAGTAATTTACATATACTAGATAAATCTTATATACACAGAACTTTGGTTCCATCACGCTGGCAACACAGTAAAATACCATATGACTTATTTGTCACATTTAAAACAGACCCATTAAGGTGTTAACCAGCCTCCATCCCTTTAGTTGCTGTGCTCAGCCTTTCAAATAACAGTCTGAATCTCCCAAAATGCCATTAACTTTTTTTATAACATTCTCAATCTTCTTGCCCTAAATAGTAGGGTAATCACTAATTTTTTTATGGGGGAAAAAAATCAAGGGAATAAGATGGCTGGGTTTACAGTTATGATGGAAACGACCTGTACCCCGACTGGTTACACCCGCTAGCCAATCCTTCCTTCTCCCCATGGCCGCCAGAAAAACACAAAACTTCAACCGTCAGGCAGGACTAGCGTCCAAGACAGCAAAAAACATATCTCTTTGGGAACCTCGGCAGCACTGTAGTATACAGAATCATAGCAATATAGTGCTTTACCACCCTGACAAGGGAAGCACCAAGGCTTACCCCAATAACAAGACGGGACTCGAATTGAGGTAAACCAGGAACTAACGTTATTGAGGAAACAATCACTATCAGCCTCCAAGAGCCTTTCAATAGGCTGGTGGTGAGTTACAACCAGCATGCATCACACCATATGGAAAATACACAATATACAGATCATATGCAAATTAGTTATAACAGAAAACCACACCAATTTACACAATCCAGCCATCAGAACCAATAATATTGGTCAGACAGGCAGGGGAAGGGGGAGACTGAGATCTACAGAGCTCTGGCTCCCTCACTGTTGCACAGGGTGACTTAAACATAAATCCAAGCAAGGGAACAGATATTGCACTGCAATTAGTGTCTGCTGAAGTATATAATGCAATCCAGGGGTCCACCGTCTATAATGGGAAATACAGCCTACGGGCACCCCGCAAGTCACAGAGGCTTCAACAGTTATGACCATGGTACCCCTAGGCACAATTACAATATAGTTTGCTACTTTATTCTATAATCCATGAACACCCAGACAGCAAGGCTGGCCCTAGGGTTTCTAGTGTTCTAGGTAAACATTCTCTCCTGCATACCCTTCCCTGCATATACTTACTTCCTAACATGGGGGGACCTGTTAGTAGCACCAGGTCCACGTTTGTTTATATAGTAGGGCTTACTTAGCAAAAACATTATATACTAATATGGTATTTCATTATATTTCTTTCCCAAGGTACGTGCAATTACTGAAACAACGTATAATTTGTATACAGCAACACACCCGAGTACAGCAATACCCCATATGCATGGATAGGGCATGTTTTTTTTACATTGCGAGGTCAAAATTGCATTACAGTTTTCAAACTAGGAATTTCGAAAGATCACATATGCTAGGTCCATGTCTCATTTGAGGCACATTAGAGGTCTTATATTTCAACACAGCACAGGGAATCTCATTAGGGCCATACGGGCATAGTCCAGCTGATTTCACACCAACATCTTTCAAAATTGCTGTACCACTCGAGTGAAGAAACACTCAGCCCCTTCCCTGAAGCTGTCAGCAATCATCAGGATTGAGCCATCTGTAGGAGTGATCAAAGGCTCAGGGGGCTATGTGTTACAGCAACAGTACCCCCATGATCGCTTTGATTGTGGCGAAGAGGGGCTATTTTTTTAACCAAAGACACTTTGACATGATGTACCTGGTGTGTAGGGATGGGCTGGCCCTATGTAATATGTAGTTCTTTCTGTAAGCTCACTATCAAGATGTCTTTCCTGTAGTCTCTTCTTGTAGCATACATTGTTGAGGTTAGACTGAATGTATTATAAATAGAAAATCACAACTATCATGTAGATGTTCCTGCTTCTACCTTAGTGAATAAACACCTTAAGGTGGGCGAAAACTGATCCTGGAGTAGCAGCGTGAACCACCAAATTGCTTAAGCAAAATTCCAAAGGGTTGGGTCTATGGCCATACTCCACAGACTCAAAAATGCAAAAGTTAGTTATTATATATACATAAGTGTGTAAACAAAGAATGTTAATGCGAACTATTTCTTTTCCACGTAAATCCTATATTGTGTTTTAGCAGAATCATAATATGCCAGTTTTTCCTTTTTAATTCATTTGTCATTTAAAATTGTACTAATTATGAAGATTATGCAAGCATATCTTGGAAAAAAATGCAGAAAACATTTAAATGCTTTGTTGCCATAGTGAAGGGCACTGTACATTTATAAATTACATATTGGGTGTAAAGAATTGGAGCCTTCTGTATAGAAACATTTCCTTCAAATACACGTGTGTAAGATATATACAAACTAGACTTATGCAAATGAACCAAAACTATTCAGACTACTTTTTCATTTTGTTTTTGATCCATTTGTTTTAGGACAACAAATTTGTTTCCTATCCTTTGGGTTTAGATGAAATTCAGAGGGCTTTTCCATTCAGAAACCAAAATTTGTTGTCAATCACCTTCACTCCCGCTCTATCACAGTCTCTCAGACTCTTACTCACACTCTCATTTACTCTCTCACGCTCTTATTCACTTTTTCTCATGCTCTCTCTCTCCCTACCTTCTTAGCCAACCGATTCTGCGTCGCTGTCTCCTTTTCCACAGCTCCACTTCTTCTCTTGCCTCTACTTATTCTTCTGTGTCCAATTCTCCGTGGTATCATCCTGGTACTTCCGCAAATACTTTTGCTCCGCCCTTTTGTGAAAGTACTTCAAGAAACCGCAAAGAATGAGAAACACTTCTCTTTTTCTGTGTTTGTTGCATTGGGGGTACCTCATCGTTTTCTGAAACTTGTACAAATCCACGAAATTTGCAAATTTTGTTAATATTAAAATTTGTATGAATCCGAATGCACAAGTCTAATAGACAATATTGATGTATCAAAAACAGTCTCTATACAGTCACATTGAATTATTATGTTAACTTCTCTCTCTCATAGATTGTATATAATTTAGAGCTTTTATAAAATGTATGTTGGTCTACAATAGGGGAAGAGTATCTACACAGGCATAAGTATTTTATTTTTAGCTGTGTAATTGATTGTGTACTTTTCCCAAATATATTGCAGTGTCAGAATTATGACTAATAGGCTTTTGTGAAGCAATGATCCAGGTTTTCTTCATTATGAGGATGCACATACAGAAGTGAATAATAAAAAGTTGTCCCTGTCACCCATTCCAATTAGAATCCCATCCCTCACTGATTACTAATTGTATGAGGTTTCAGATCACTGAAACAGAACAAAGTATAGGAAAGATGTTTCTTCCAATTCCAAGGATTATATCAACAAAAAGCAAAAACATTTGTATACAGGATACAAATCCCGTGTACCTATTTACGATTATCAGTTATTTGGGATATAAAATGTATTTGTACCTGGCCTCGACTCTAACGGCAGCTTGCTAGGTGCTGATCTACAACTCTCATGATACTTTAGAAGAGTCTGCCACAAAGCTGGATTTTGCAAAATGTGAAGGAGTTTAGACCACAACTCTCCTGCCAACATCCCCTTTAGTGAATAACCCAGAGAGCTGAATAGTTTTGATTTCAGCAGTGTCTTAGGTAGCCCCCTGAACATGACTGCATATGGAAGTATTTTGTAAATTCTTTCATATGCATCCATTCAACCTGCAAAATAAAAAACCATATGGAGAAACTGGAGTTGAACACCATAAAAACTATAGTGCAAAGCTTACAGAAAAGAAGAGTGAAATTTGCATTACATATTATTATTATTATACTTTTTTAATTAAGCCTGGTAGATACGATTCACTTGGAAACCCAAAATATAAGCTAAGTTAGACCCCCGTTTAAATGAAAAATAAACTCTAAAGGTTCATATGAGTTTATGCAGCAGGGGCGAATGAATGTGTCTTTAAAAATGTGAGATGTTGGCTTTCACTTTTCACTGTGCATTGATCTTGCAAATATTTTTCAATAAACAAACGTGCAGTACATAATGGTACATTTAATTTTCTAGCTAGCTCTAAACTTTTTTTTTATTGTATTGTTATTTACATGCCACTACGTCAACTGTGCATGGCAGAATACCATTAATCTGAGACTCTTAATGTTGGATAAAGCCTGGCCCAAATACAAATTAATAATCCGCAGAGAACAAACTAGTCTGGCTTGAAATTTATTATTGTGATGATAATTTGGAAAAATCAGCATGTGGTGCCTTACCCCAGGACATACACATTTTTTCCTTATGGTAATGTTTCAAAACTGGAAAGACAAAACACATCCCTTGACTGCACAAGTAGTGTATATATATATATATA
>VKOC01027880.1:0-10158 GCA_009364415.1 Spea multiplicata
TGGTAAATGATATGATACAATCAAAACATGACATCTAAAGAAAGCCCTATATATAACATATATATATAATATGTGGGTTCAGTAAACGAGAGAAGAAAATTACAGCTAAGCATGAGCGCCACAGAAATGTTAAAACAGCCATTGTCACGAAGGGGTTAAATCAGATGTCTGCTGCCATATTATATTTGGCAGACGTTGACACCCCGGGCCCCCTGCTGCAGTTCTCGGTGTTGCAAAATGCCTTGACATCAGGGCATTACAGCGACACCGTCTAAGCTTATTTAATGACATGAAGTGCAAGGCACGTTATATATTGCCTAGAATGATATAGGAATTTTTATCTAAAAACTGCTTTTGCATTGTTGCCAAATAAACAGAGAATCTTGGCTGCTAAGCCATTTCCCACCTGGGTGCTTAGATGTTTTCGGCATTTTGGTGCATCTCACGTTTAAACGTGTTTAGAAGTAAATTTCTTGGGAATAAACTATACCATATATTGGGGTTTTTTCAGCACACCCAGCAGATTCCAAATATACCATTTTTATATGTGTATGTCCTATTAGGTTTGCAAAATAAAGCCAAACATTGGGGGGAAAAAGTGTATTTTTTTCACTTCCGACTCAATAAAAACTAGTTTGTAATTTTATTTTTCTAAACTCTAATATCAAAACCTGTGTTGCTAAATATTTGTAGTAGGTAACCGGTCTAAAATAAACAGAAATTGAGTACAGTAGACTGTTTTTCTAATATTTTATTGCTAACAGCTCAGTTTACTAGATTATCACAAAATCCATCTTTAAATTTAATGCATGGCTGCCGTCAATTAAACAGTTCTTGCTGCCTGGGATGTTAAAATATGCCAACACACTATCCGCAATGGCAGGGCTGTCCCCTCTCTCCCCTTCTATTTGCTCTGTGTATTGAGCCCCTGGCAGCTTCTATCCGCCTGAATCCAGACATCAGGGGGGGTGCAGGTAGGGGGCTCTCATTACAAGGTTAGTCTCTTCGCGGATGATGTGCTACTTTCCCTCACATCCCCCCTGGTGTCCCTGCCGAACCTATATGCCCTTTTGTCCCGCTTTTCTGCCATCTCGGGCTATAAGATTAATAGTTCTAAGTGTGAGGCGTTGAATGTCTCCTTACCTTCCCACACCATTAAACTTCTAGCCCTCAATTTCGATTTTAAGTGGCAGCCTCATCGGCTTTGCTATCTGGGGGTCTACCTGACTGCCCACCTTTCTGACCTCTACGCTGCTAACTATCTCCCAATGATGCAGCGGCTGAAGGGTGACCTCCGTCGATGGATGCCCTGTACTATTTCTCTGCTTGGTAGGGTTTACAGTGTCAAGATGACACTTTTACCTAAAATATTTTACCTCTTTCGTTCGCTCCCTATCCCTCTGGTGCTTCGAGACCTGGACCTTCTTCAGGCGGAGATCTTTCGCTTTGTTTGGAAGGGTGCCAGGCCGAGGTGGCGACATGATCATCTCTCCCGGTCGCACATTATGGGGGGTCTGGGGGTCCCTCACCTGCTGTCTTATTTCCATGCCGCACAGCTGGAGCAACTAGCGCTGGTCCATCTCGGTTCTCAAGCCCCTAGATGGGTTCCCCTTGAGGAGACTCTGTTCCACTTACCTGATATCTCGGAGGACTGTTGGCTGGGGGGAGCTCAAGTTTCCCCGCTCCTTCCCTCCTATGACTCAGTTCGAACGACTGTGCTGGGCTAGGGAGAGACGTCCAGGTGCGATTTCGCAGCTTTACACTCACCTTATCACACATGCCTTCTCTGCCGTCCCTTCCCACTGCTGTTTGTGGGAGAGTGACCTTGAGATACCTTTAACTCAGTCGGACTGGACGGAAATATACACTAACAAGGACATGTGGACCTGGGTCTTTGATCTTCTCAGTGAACTTGTGGGTACCCGGGTAGATAAGGGCCCCTTAACGGCTTTGCTCAATAAAGATCACCCTGACCCCCAATTCCCCAGGTGCACTCAGCGGCTCATTCACAGGATATGCACGGCGCCGCGACTCTCTACCGCTAAAAATTGGAACACTTGCATCCCTTCCCGATCACAAATTTTATCTAAAATTTGGCATATTATGCACATGGAAAACCTCACTGCTTACATACCCAATACTACTGAACGCTTCCTGAAGGTGTGGACCCCCTGGATGTCTTCCGCTTACGCTGACGGCTCCACAAGACGGATTGCTGCTCTGTGAGGTATCTTTCCGGCGCTCTTTCTTCCCCTTCTCTGTTTCTGCTACTTGCACATCATCACCACACAAAAAAAAAGAAAAAATGGCGTCTGGGCGACGTTTCACTCTGACCTGTATGTTTGTCATATGCTGTGCCTGGATGTCAATAAAAAAAACTTTTCAATCGAAAAAAAAAATATGCCAACACAACTATATATTTTTAGACACCCCCAGCTGCAGCAAATGTGGTTGTATCACAAATCTGACATGCACAACAAATAAGTGAATATCACACCAAATTAAAAGCGACAAGTTCATTTATGTCTTGCGCACTCCAGTCTTGTGCTACTAATACATGCAGCCCCTCATATGATTTGCAAAGGGGTGTAGTTTCTGCAAATGTATACCATATTTGCTCAATTATAGGACAAGGTTTTTTCCAGATTTGCGTACACACCTTCCGCTGCGGCCGGGAGGAGGTGCAGTTAGGTGCAGGGGGTTGTCTGCGTCCATCGCGCAGACCTTCCCCGGCTGTCTGAGCCCAGGCTTGCCACACTGCCTCCCAGATATGCCTTATACTCCCTGTATGCCTTATACCCCCAGATATGCCATTCCCCTCTCCACAGATATGCCTTATACCCCCAGATATGTTTTATACCCCTAGATATGCCACTCTGCTCTCCCCCTAGATATTCCACTCTGTCCTTCCCCCAGATATGCCACTCTGCCCTCCCCCCAGATATGCCCTTTACACCATCCTGATATGCCACTGTGCCCTCTGATATGCCTTATACCCCAGATATGCCAAAGTTCCCCCAGATATGCCTTATACTCCCTGATATGCCACTCTGCCCTCCCCCCCATACTTACCCAGTGCTCCAGACTCCTTGGTGTCTAGTAGGGCAGCTGGTGAACATCTGCGCAATGCGCACAGACAACCTCTACTGCTGGCCGGCACTTTCACCGGAGCTTCTATGACTGAGCACCGGTAGGCAACGCCATTGCGCCATCATAGAAGCCCCAGTGGAAGTGCCGGCAGCAGCGGAGCATGTCTGCGCACTTCGCGGAGATGCCCATCGGCTGCCAGAGAGGCGGATCCGGGTTTCCTGCAGTGCTGCAGTGGATCCTCCTCTCTGGCAGCCGGCAAACATTGCGCAATGCACACAGACAACCTCCGCTGCTGCTGGACGGTGCTTCTATGGTGTAGCACCGAAAGGTCGTCACGCTGGTGCTACATCATAGAAGTGCTGGCAACAGTTGAGGTTGTCTGGGCGCATCGCATAGATGCCCGCCGGCCGCCAGAGTGAAGGGTCCAGGTCCCCTGCAGCACTGCTTAGTGTAGTTATCTGACCTCTATTTGAGGTCGGATTATAAAACGGGTTATTTTTCAGGGTATTTGCTTGGAAAAAACCCTCATTTTACCAACGAATTTCATTAAAGATTTTATCGATTAGTTGTTGCAGACCTAATCACCTTATATAAACGTCATTTGTTAATATCAAACCAATTAATTTCCAAACCACTCAGCAACCAAATGAAACCCAAAAAGTAATAATAATCATGGTGGTAACAAAAAGATCACTATATCTCTCTGGATGAGTCTGTATCAGTGTTACTAATACAACAATTAAAATAATTTTTATGTCTAAAGAGTATTAGTGAAATTTTTAATAGATGCAAATAATGTCAAACTTCAGTTACAGGTAAAACTACTTTTTACATCATTTTCATTATTACAAGTTATAAGCTGCAGTCTCACAAGCCATCATATACAATAATGTCATGTACTATTTCCCCAAGGAAGGGAATACATTCATGAGTGTTAAAGCAAACAAAATTCATCTCTATTCAGGGCCGTAGGAAGAGTGAGGCACTCCCCATGGATCTCCCTAACCAGCCTAATCTAAATGCATGGGCACTCTGGGCAGTTGCCCAGGGGCCCAGTGTTCTAGGGGCCTCCTGGTGAATTACCAGCAATGTATTTTACCACAAAGCCCCTAAAAAAAATAATAGCGTCTATATAGGGGCGCACAGAGAGGCCACCTCCCCTGGGGTGGTGTTCAGAGGAAAAAAGTCCTTTGTTGTTCCTTCCGTACCTTTTTATGTGTGTATTGGTCCTCCTCCTTCCTGTTTGTGGTTCCGTGTCGTCATGAGTAACGCCTTCCTTTCTTTCTCCACAGAGACATCCCCCTTCCTTCACCGACACGCCCCATCTGACATCACTACATCACTACTAAAAAAATTCCACAAGTGTGCTCCCAGCAAAGAGAACAGAAGAAAAATCCAACACCTTTCTAGGGAAGAAATCCATTGGCTTCTTCCCCTGTGGAAGATGTGAAATGCGCACACATCTACCAAGGAAAAGTAGCATGTTCACTGATAAAAAAAAATAGGAATCTATTATGAGATCAAAAATTTCATTTCCTGTACCACCAAATTTGTAATTTATCTATTAGAGTGTCCATGTGGTGCACAATATGTGGGAAGGACAATTAGGCCCCTCAAAGAAAAAATCCTAGAACATCTCGGGAATATTAGAAACCAAAGTGTAAAACACAGTGTCCCACCACACTGCAACTCATGCCCTGCATTCTCATAATCTTAAAATTATAGGTATTGATGTTGTACCCCCTAATTGGAGAGGGGGGAATAGTATAGAAAATATCACAAGGAAGTAAACACAGTGGATTTTCAAACTGGGAACATATAAGAAAGGAGGTATAAATACAGATTTAGATATCATGGCTTTTACTTAGAGTCTCAATCTCAGTAGGATGTGAAGTTAGATGATTTTTCAGTCAAAAAAATCCCATATATATATTTTTAGCTTACAAAATCATATCTTAACCTTTCATCACTTTTATTTATTTATTTTTAATCTCCGTGGGTCTTCTGGGAAAATGGTTAAAATAGGGTCTTCTTAAGTATTCACCGCTTATGGAGTAAAAATATACAGTATATACACTTCTTTGGGATGTCACCCCGTAATCTTTTTCGTAGCAAAAATACATAACAGATATTCCTTTCTGATGCCCCCCTGATATTCCGTACCAAATGGAAATATACAAAAAAACAAAATATTACCATATGATGTCTGTATTCCGTAACAATGCAGAGTATCGATGTCGGATGGGGTGTGTCGGTGAATGAAGGGGGATGTCTCTGTGGAGAAAGAAAGGGAGGCGTTACTCATGGCGACGTTTCCATGGGAACGTCTACCAACAAACCAGCGTCTGCAGACAAATGTACCTTGTGCCCCCGCGACACACGTCCTTACGCATATGCGTCATGACGACACGGAACCACGTACAGAAAGAAGGAAGACCAACACACACATAAAAAGGAACGGAAGGATCAACAAAGGACTTTTTTTACCTCCTGAGGAAGCCAGCAGAGGCGAAACACGTCAAAAGACTTTCTTTTATTATTATTCATTTAGATGTTTTTAAATGTTATAATATTACCATACTAGATTATTTTAGGGGCTAGTTCCCCCCCAATAAATTTATACTACTGTCCTCTTTGGACCGTGTATCAATTGGGTTCTACTGGAGGAAGCTGCAGAGTATAGAATATTTGATACTGTCCTAACCTCAACGTGTGAGGAATGGGATTTCGGGGTAATTATTTCTGAGGATTTAAAGGTAGGCAGACAATGCAGTAGAGCAGCAGGTAATGCTAGCAGAATGCTTGGTTGTATAGCAAGAGGTATTAGCAGTTGAAAGAGGGAAGAGCTCATGCCGTTGTACAGATCACTGGTGAGACCTCACTTGGAATATTGTGTATAGGGCTGCAACTAATGATTATTTTCAGCCAGGTTCTGCCACCAGGGAGTGACCACCATTCTTTCAGTTTAATGTTGTATAAATAAGTCTCCCCCCCTGTTGTATTGTTTATCTCGTTACTGCCCCTGTTGTCTCTGGGAGGCAAATTAAGGGGGCAGTTTGTGTCCCAATATCTGTTTTTTATGTATGTTAATGTGTGGTTTGCTGGATATATCCAGCTCTGTGTGTCCAAAATAAATCAGTCTTCATTTGGTGTTACCCTACACTGAGTCTCGGCTAGTGACTGGGGAACCGGGAAAAGTGTGTTGTCCCAGGCTAAGGGAGCACAAGTAAGCGGAGGTAGGTGGTCGGACTAGCCAGATCCGTGACATTGGTGGCAGCCATGGGATTTCTTCTTAGTCTGAGGGACACTTACTTTCTGCCGGGATTGACCGACAGGACGGCAGACTTCGGTCGCCTTGACGAGGACATAGATGTGGTATCAGAATTCCAGGGGCTGCTGCGGGTCATCCTCTCCTGCTACACTGCCCTGCCTACAGAACAATACCAGAATCTGAGGCAAGTGGTTCGACGGTCACTATGGCAGAGGGCTGTTATACGCCGGGGTCAGTGTCTTCCAAGCTCCGAACAAAAGATTAGAGACCAGCGGGAACTACGGATGTCATTCCTGGGATATCAACCCCAGGAGCAATGGGTATCTGAATTGGACAAGCTGGTCCAACAGGAGGTAGAGCTGGAAGATCACTATAGGGCTCTGCAGTGGTATACAGAACAAGCATATTGGGGAACTGCGAAAGAATGTTCTCCAGAGGGCTATGACTTTGGTGGCCCAGGATTATTATTGGATACTTTTCAGGAGGATCCGGACTTCGGAAGTACAGAGGAGTGGCAGATTGAGGAAATCCGAGATTTCAGGGAATGGGACCTCCCAGATACACTAGGACTTAAAGGTGATTTAGACTTTTTAATTACACAGGAGTGGGAACTGGAGAAGGCATATAAAAACTGTTTGGCCGCGTTCAACAGAATGCCCCAGTGTCCAGGGATTTTGTGGATGTTATTGAGTGGTCACCTGAGGATGTTGATCCAGGCAGGGTGGATGGGACCCTGAGTCACAGGGATACTGGGCAGCTAATCCAGATCCGATACCAGAGCTATGTGACTTTACACCACAACCAGATCCAGAGATTGTGGATCTAACTGATTTTACATCAGGATGTTGGTCCAGGAGGGCTTGCAATTGGCTTTCCTTCCCAGGGAAAGGAAGAAAGTTTTCTGGGTGTAGTGGATGGGACTGCGGTCTCCACTAGCACCCACCCAGCTGAAGAGCTAGCAACAGGGCAGTGCGCTGCTGGCTTCTGCCCCACACCTTCAATGGCTACAGGGATCCAGTGAGATGCGGCAGCCGGCCCATCTCCCCAGCGGCAGCTCACACCCGGGAGTGGAAGAACCGGTCCTCCCTCCCCAGCGGCAGGCCAACCCACAAGATTCCCTAACCCCATCTGAAGCGCCGGCAACCGGACAGAGCAAATGAACTGACTGACTACGGAGTCAACCCATTTGGGGTCTCATCCTGTGTCAGTCCAATTCGGAGGGGGGAGAATTGTGACGGAAGCCTCCATCACTAGGACCACTGGAGAAGCCTGACTGCCAGCCTCCTCCCTGTTGACTATGGGCCCTGGGTTTGTAAAGACTTCTGTGGCTACCCCCAGCAGTATCATCTCATCACTAGCTGAGGGGATTATCTCCAGCAGACAGCCAGGATCTGCCATCAGGGTGTGACCACCATTCTTTCAGTTTAATGTTGTATAAATCAGTCTCCCCCCCTGTTGTATTGTTTTTCTCGTTACTGCCCCTGTTGTCTCTGGGAGGCAGATTAAGGGGGCGGTTTGTGTCCCAATATCTGTTTTTTATGTTAATGTGTGGTTTGCTGGATATATCCAGCTCTGTGTGTCCAAAATAAATCAGTCTTCATTTGGTGTTACCCTACACTGAGTCTCGGCTAGTGACTGGGGAACCGGGAAAAGTGTGTTGTCCCAGGCTAAGGGAGCACAAGTAAGCGGAGGTAGTCGGTCAAACTAGCCAGATCCATGACACTATCCTTTGTTCTTGACCAACAATAATACACCATTAGTTGTGTCTTTTCTATTTTTAGTTATACAACATTTTGATTTGAGAAGCATACAAATAACTAATATCTTTGGCACTTTTGTGAGTGCAACTGACACTATATAATTTTTTTGTTTTGGAAACACTGTACACTATTGTTTTTTTCCCTTATCTTACATGAGCACCCCTGAATGGAATCGATTGACTCTCACAGTCTTCCCCTAATCTGTAGCGAGTGTGGCAAATATTTTTATGGTGTTGTAGTGGAGGGAATTATTGCATGCTAGGGAGTGTGAAGTGGGGCCCAAAGAAATGCCTGCATAGGGTCTGATTATTTCAATCTAGCCAGTTCAGCTGTTTAATCACAGTCTTTACTTCAAAGAGATAAGTATATATCATGTAGTTTCAAATGCATGTCTAACATGTGTGGAATCTCATGGCAGACATAAAATGTGGCCACCCTAGTGTGTGTGTGTGTATGAGTAGTGTTTGAAAGCTAGTGTGTGTGTGTGTGTAAATGCATGGGAGTGTGAAGGCAGTGTATGTGTATACATGTGTGTATGTAAAGGCAGTGTGTGTGCACAGTTTGTGTGTAAGAGCAGTGTTGGTATTTTTATGTTTGTATAAGCTGGTGTGTGTGTAAAGGCAGGGTTGTGTAAGGGCAATGTATGTGTATATGCGTATTAATAGGCAGGTGCGTATAAAGACACTGTGTAAGGGCAATGTATGTGTATATGCGTGTTAATGGGCAGGTGTGTGTAAGGGAAGTCAAGTGTAAGGGCAGTGTATGTGTGTGTATGGGTAGATGTGTGTAAGGGCAGTGTATGCGTATATGCGTGTTAATGGGCAGATGTGTGTGTAAAGGCAGTGTGTATGTGTAAATGTGTGTTTATGGACAGATGTGTGTAAGGACAGTGTAAATAAAATAACCTCTGTGTAAAAAGAAAAAAAAATAGCTGGAGGCACAATTTTCCATTCTTGCCTCGGTCGCAAAAGGAGCTAGCTATGGCTCTGTAATAAAACCATTATATTTACCATAACTTGTTGCTATGGTCCAACGTGTCCTTGTAGAGATCAATCCAAATACAGTGGAAAGATTAAGTTGAAATGAAAGTTATATAACTGCCATAATATTGCAATTAGCCAGAAGAATGTTAGATACTCAAAGTAATTATGAGAGTAAAACTATGATACCAAGATCTTGTGATGTCCAAAATTCAGTTGTCTGGGTCCCCTTTGTTTAAAGACAGGGCTTACTATACCATATTCTCCACCTCTTGATAGAAATCCTCCCATCATAATTGTGGATTTTACTCATATAATTAAAACTTTGTAGCATATTTGCAGCATTGTATTTCCATTATTGACCGAGACGCTCCGGTCTAAGAAATAACTAATACAATTACATAAAACATCTGGTATTTGTCCTTAATCACACATATCTCTAGAATATAACGCCTCCAATGTAATAAATACATTCTGGTGATCTTGCAATGTAGCCCCATTAACCCCTTCGCGACCTTTGCCGGTTCAGGACCGTCATGACAAGAAGGTCACTAAATGACCTTTGACGGTCCTGAACCATCAAAAAATTAAATAAGCTTAGAAAGTGATCAAGGATCACTTTGTTCGCTTAAACTGCCTTGCTGCAATGCCTCGATGTCGAGGCATTCAGCAAGGCCGAGATCGGCATCGGAGGCCATGTCTGGCCCCTCCCCGGGGCGTCAACAGCCGCCATACAATGTATGGCGGCGGACGCCCGTTTTAAACTTAAACGGTGTCGCTGGAATGCCTCGATCAGGAGGCATCCAGCGACACCAAACACTTACCTCTGGGTGGTCTGTGACCGCTCCGGAGAGCGGTCACAGCCGCAGCTGCCGGTGATCTTCGCCATCAGCAAGATGGCGGCGGCCCGGGAAATAAAACAATAAAGGTGAAAAAGTTCGCTAGATGGTCTCCAGACCCTCTAGAGAACTCTGGCTCCACTTGCAGGTTGAATACAGGTACTGCATCCAACCATGCAAGTCAATGGAGCCCAGCTTTCTAATCACTATGTGATTAG
>VKOC01027881.1:0-11191 GCA_009364415.1 Spea multiplicata
GGCCCCCTAAAATATATACCGGTATATATTTTTTTAAATTAGATTTTTATTACTATTTTTCTATTTGATTTTTTGTACCGGTATCTAACATTAGTTTATGGTTACATTCCTTCCAAACAGCGATTGCGTCTCTGGTGCCTTATTGTAACTAGTCTAGCACTGCTCCACTTGGAAGGTCAGAGCAGTCAATGTGTTGTGGCACAGCTCCTGGCAGCAAGCTGGCAATCCTGCCACCTAACGCCGCCGGCGTCCATCTGTCACGAACCGTAACCCCATGTGAAAACGGAGTATTTCACAGGCGAAGATTATCTCGCTCTCAAACCGAAGTATAAACAAGACTGTTTAAGTATTGTGTTAAATGCGTAAAAAGGACAAAAATAAATGCATTTCTTATTTATGAAAATTAGTTATTTTCAAACGAAACAAGAGCTTGCAGACCAAAGTGCGCTTAATCGGTCATCCAAACGCAGCAGCGCTCTCAGAGGTCTCATCACTCTATTACAAACGAAATTGGAAGAAAACATCGCTTAATGCATTGTTTTTACTGTTTGGGGAACAAAAATGACTCTTTCACCGTCCAACTCGAGTCACAAGAAGCAGATTGTAGTTTTGGGAATCACAGGACTGATAACATAATATCTTAGAAGGAGATAATTCCCGGAGCGTGACCCAGAACAGATCTTGTTTTCTTTGACGGGCCGTGTTTTTCATGGAAAAGGTCAGATTATGTTTCTGCCAGAAATGGCGTAATAATCAGCTGCCCCCTGCGGAAGACTCATTACGCCCTATTTATTTCACAGAACACCCCTCAGCTTCTACATGCGGCCCAGAGCTGAGTCTCGCTTTGACTCTCGGAAGTGTGCTGTGTGATGGGTGCAGCTGAGCCGGCCCTCAGAGCGCTCTCAAGGGGTTCTGTAACCATTCCAACCATAACCATGGCAGAACCGTCACAGACATCTGAACCCCTCTGTCACAGGAAACCACGACAAGTAATACGCGAGGCTGCTGAGCTGCGGTCACAGACAGCTGCACCGGATCCATAGTTGGTATTTATACCCCTACTGGATCCCTTTTGGTGATGGCCGGGCACATTGTCTGCCGTTCGGCTAGGCTTGGACCCTGGGTAGAGATCTATCAGCCTTCCTGCAATAGGGAAAAATCTACAGGCTTTAATAATCAGACTTTTCAATCTAAAAACATCACGGAGTCTAGAATTAAAGTTTTGGTTTCAGGACAAGAGAGAACAAAGATGTTACACATAACAAACTTGAGACCTCGTAGGTCTCTTCTTCAGATGGAACACACACACACCTGGTTTGTCTAGCAAAAAATAAAGCTTACTGCCATTTTTTTTTTAAAAAAAGAAAAATGGAAATCTCTTTCCTAGAAGTGATTAAAACCGGAACCTGCCTCATGGAACGAGCTCACGCCGTACGTAACCGCGGGGGTTAAGAACACCAGATCTGATTCACCTCGATTTTCAGATGAGCAAAACACCAGAGGTCAAGGCAGAAGGTGATAGTCAGATATTCTGGATCCAGACCGGCGATTTAGAAACGGCCGTTTAGAAAAGGTTTTCATAACAGAAAAGTTATGTTTCTGGTACTTTCAAAAAAACTGCGAACTGCCACAAACACAAAACCAACATCAGTCTTATCCGATCTGCAAACACACGGAGGACCTCACGGCTCCGACCTAATCAATCATTATCTCCCTACAAATGCCGGTTTAACTATTTAAAGGAGGTGTTCCATCTACCCTTTTTAAAACGGAATGTGGCATTACAAGCATTATCCTTGGTGCCGCTGGATGCTCGGACCCTTCATAGGAAAGCAGAGACAGACGGACAGACACGCCGTAGACACCGTCCTTGGCCCAGCGTACAAAGTTATGTCTAAGTCGCATTCATCTTTTCTTCAGATCTGAGGTTCTGAAAGCTCAAGAGACCCTCCACCCTTTTCTATGCTGGTCGGAGTAAAGATATAATCAGAGCCTTCCCAGAAATAACGGTTTTGTTGTGTAAACATGTGTCACGCGATACAAAAGCAGGCACTGATAGCTCATTGCCACAGGAATGTTATTTAAACACGATCATCGAAGGTTTATTTCCTAAGTGGAACTGCACCTTTACCTAATGAAGGTCTGCAGTGAAAAAGCTGCGCCATAAAGCCGTACCGGAGCTTCTAAAACCACGCTAACCTCCAAATCGTAATCTCTGTGCCGGCAGATAAAATACATTGAATGGAACAAGAAATATGCTTTCGAAATAAAAAAACAAAAAAACACTTTTTGGTGGGACTGTTTAACTCCTTAATAACCAAAGACTGTCTATATACCGTATTCCTCACAGCCTGGATCTCAGCACTCATGCTCCGCTCCGACATCATTCGGGGCGCATTTACCTTTTGAGAGCAATAGTTTTTCCATAAGAAATATTATTAAAACCTTTTGGTTTCTAGCACCGAGTCGCTACAGAAGCTTTATTAATGGTAATTAAAATGTATAATATTTGAATAGTTGCACTCAGCTCATCAAGGAAGCGAAAAATACGGTCTTTAAGGAGTTAAATAAAGTTGCCGGCTTCCAAATAAAACTTCAGTAACTATGAACCAAAAAAAGAACTATAAAAAATGCTGCGTTCTCTCGTATCCATGATTTACGGGTTAAATAGATCATTTTACAGAATCGTATATATTCTTAGTCCCAGACAATGATATCGCGCTGGAAGGAGGCTCATAACGTGCGAGATCGGTTTAAACGGCTAATAAACCGGCCGGCAGCCGCCTTTAACGAGATCCAACATATGACCCATTTATTTGAAAATATATACGGTACGTGGAAGAGCTCAAGGCTGTTTCGAAACATAAAGAAAACAAGACTAGCAAAACGTCTAATTTTATTCTAAGTTTTTTTTTTTTTTCTTCCTCCCAAACATTGCGGTCGGGCAAAACCACAAAACCACAAAACCACAGATGAACGAAACTCGCTGAAATTACACGCCGACCCGACAGCAGGAAACGCCAAAATCTTTAAAGTAACATCTATAATATCAGAGCTGTTTGTTTACCAACCAGACTCCACTGATGAGGCCCGTGGCGGCTGAAACGTGCGTCTGGGGTTGCCCCCTCCCCAGTGCAGAGGAAATTAACCCCTCGTTTCTGCTCTTGCAGCAGGATCACCGCGACGTGTCGGTGGAGAATCTTTGCTGGGTGCGCTTTTAATTCTGGGTCTCAATTTATTATCTTTCAAAATAGTCTAGAAGAGTCTAGAACGAGTGCACTGATCTAGAACCCTGGGAGTTCTAGAAAGAAAAAATACTAATTATATATCGGGGGAAAAAACATTTTAATTAATTTAACTCTTTAAAGTTTACGTTCAGCGCTTTTGTGCCGAGCGCTTCTAGATAGAAGCATAGCATATACTGATAAAAAAGACAGATAGTCAAGGAGCACCGCCATTGCTTGTTAGGCGATTCCGTTAGTATTGTTATATATATATATATATATATATATATAGCGCCATCATATTCCGCAGCGCTGTACAACATCATGCCAGTTTCACATCACTAAATTGGACTATTTTCCCAGTTTCTGTTCCTATCGCTCAGCGAGACGCGGTTAGCAGTTTCAGATCACTAAAATAAGCATGCAGGTGTGATTCGTGAGGACTTTCTGCATGGCTGATGACACCCCGGCCATCGGCACGAACCTCTCCCAGCAGACGACGCCGTTTACTGTACGTTCAGGACAAGCCCCGGGCTCATCTACTACAACGGAGCTGGCAAGAGACTTCTAGGTCACGCCGCGTTACATGCTGCCGGTCTATAAGCTTTTTCTGTTTTTAAATAAACCCCTACTGAGCTAGGGTTTATCACGCCACCTGTGTTAAGGCAGGGAAGAAACCTCACAGATGCAAGCAGTAAAACGAGGTGCTAATAAGCTATTGACATTTTTATTTGTGACCGACCGCTTTTGCTGTCCTGGCTTAAGCCAAACTTCCAGAGCCTGTGCATTGACCGGACGGCCCCAGGCCGGACAGGCATGTTACCGCGCTATTACGTCACTCGTCTCCATTCCCTTCATCCTCCACATTCAGTAGAAATAAATCACAGGGTATGAAAACACGAACATTTAGTCGAATTAAGGCATTTGGTTTTGCTGAATGACAATATCTGGTAATTGTGATACTGTTAAGCATTACAGTAAGGGGGGGGTGGATTGGTGTGATGGGAGCTGTAGTAAAAACAGCTGGTGTTCTGTGGGAAGGACACGGTGAACGCGTTTACTATCCCGAGAAAGAAAAATAAACACTTTCTTATAGCAAGGTAACCGATCTCAGCCACTCAATAAGGCGCTGACTGACCATGATAGGAGTGATGGTCCAAAGCTGATGGAGTGTCAGGGTGGGGTCGAGTAATAAAGTTTTACTGAGAAGAAGAAAAACTACATCCGGCGCTGCTGCGGGAGGCTAGGCGCGTGAGGCACTGGCGGGGCTGCGGGAGGCAAGGCGCGGGAGGCATGGGGTGCCCTAGGCCCCAACTCTCAGTCTCGGGCTGCCACCCCTCTAGACTTTACATGATGATCCCGGTACTCACACGTGCTGTTCTCCTCAGCAACGCAGGACAGAGTCAGCAGCGCCAACAGCGCAATCCTCAGCCACGGCCTCAGCTCTCCCTCCGGCTTCATCGTGTGAGCGGTAACAGCGTACAAGCCAGCGGAAGGTAAATGCACCCAGGTACGGGTCGTCAGCCACTCTTCAGCCTGCGCCTCACACACACAAACTTCCCGTAGCTTCCCCCCTACCAGACACGAGGCGGGACTGCGCTCGCACAGCCGGCCTGTCAACTACGGTCCGCCCCCTGCCGCTGGAACGCAAACAGCATAACGCGAGGTGTGTGCGTTCCACGCCATCGGTGACGTCATCGAAAGGGGCTTTGCGTGCCGTGTATAGCACGAAATGAAATATATATCGAAGTGCACTAAAAAGGGAAAAGTACATTTTTTTTCACGTAGGTATCAAAATATTTTTGAATATATCTGACTAAAAATAAAATCGTGGAGCACTCAATTAATAATTGAACCATTTCGAAATCATTTTTTATATTTAGAATTTCAATATTTAATTGAGTACATTTGAACGATAATGAATGGCCGGCTTCCAAATAAAACTTTGGTAACTATGAAACAAACAAAAGGTATAAAAAACCCGCTGCGTTCTCTCGCATATGACACATGTCATCATTTACAGGTTAAATGGACCATTTTACTGAATCGGTGTATATATAGGAGTTGAATAATGTATATTTATATAATAAAGTTGCCGGCTTCCGAATAAAACTTCAGTAACTATGGAACAAAAAAAGAACTATAAAAAAAAAATGCTGCGTTCTCTCGCATCCTTCATGATTTACGGGTTAAATGGATCATTTTACAGAATCGTATATATATTCTCTGTCCCAGGCAATTATATCGCGCTGGAAACTGTCTCATAACGTGCGAGATCAGTTTAAAGCCCTAATAAACTATTTGGCAACCGCCTTTAACGAGATCCAACATATGACCCATTTGTAAATATATACGTGGAAGAGTTCAAGGCTGTTTCGAAACAAGGAAAATAAAACTTGCAAAACAGCCCTAGTAGGAAAATGTAAGAACTTGTCCTGCACTCAAATTATTCTTTCTTTTGTTTTTTTTTGATAAAGGATGTAAATGAAAGTACTTTAATAGGCATTCTTTAAACATGCCAAATTAAAATAAATCACCTTAGGGAGAAGCTACAGCTTCATAGCCTCCTCTGTGGCCCTTGGTTTCTCTGTGCCGATTGGCTATTAAAGCAGGCAATCAGTGGCAGGAAAGCGCTCCCATAGTCAGCGATTGCACTGTTCTCCACGTGCTCATAGATTATAGACCCCCGGAATGCTAGCAATAATCCGAGACACGCAGAAAACATAGCGTTTAGGATGCATCTCAAACGTTGGCTCCTTCCAATGACTGCACTTACTTTCAAAGCTTAATATCTCTTTAAAATAAAGTATGTTGTAAAGTGTAAATGGCAAGGTTTTTTGGTGATAAATTAAACGGACGTTATCACTCACAGTGCTTGGTTTATGTTTATACTGGAACCGTGTCAAGGAAAAGCTCAAGGAGAAGCATCATTTAAATGCACAGATTCCAGTTTGGGGCATCTAACAGCCATATTTATCAAGGCCACACCGGAGACTGTCCGGGACAAACTTCTCCGGCTGAAATAAAACAATTATCCTGTTTCATTTTATTGGGGAGATGAGGACTTTCAATATAGAAATGCATAATTGTTTGCGTAGTTGAGCCCAGTTAGCCCACAGCCGGCTCTCTAACGGTTAAAAGGATTTTTTTTTCAGTAAACGTTCAGGATCTCAGACCCCTGCCTGATATTTCATAGCAAATAATATTTCACCTGTTTTTTTAAAACTTGAAAGTAATCCATAGCTCATTTTATCTGATTTGTTTTAGGAAACGTCTCTTGGATAAACATTGGGGACCTTTTGTTCCTGTTCTGTTGCTTCCAGATGTTTACATTAATGTCCTGGAGGAAACGATTGTAAAATGTGCCTTTTGAAAGCATTGTGTCGACAGGGATCCTGGGGAGAAAGCAAGGCTTGGATTTGTGACACAAGACGTATGGTTTGCAGGAAATGGTTATTTTCACAGACAATTGTGATGATCTCTCAGTAACGCGTGTTTCCTTTTCACACTGACACTTAATCACATTCACAGACTAGCTGAGAAACTGGAAGGTGGGGTTTCAAATGAAAATCAGGGGGTATTGTACGCGGTAAGGTTTAAATATAGAACTTATGTCAGGAGTAAGCAGGCAGGGTATTCGTGTACAAGCTGACCTGCGATGGGTTTGGACTGTATGCTTTATGTTACTTGCAATTTAATGTTATATATATAATATATTTTAGGAAACTTCTCTTGGATAAACATTGGGGTCATACATATATATATAGATAGATATAAAATGTGGGTGCTGAATTTCCAGTTTCCAGTGTGACGGCAGCGGGACCGCCTATCAACGTAACGGGACCGCCCACTGACGGCAGCTGGACCGCCTATCAACATAACGGGACCGCCCACTGACGGCAGCGGGACCGCCTATCAACGTAACGGGACCGCCCACTGATGGCAGCGGGACCGCCTATCAACGTAACGGGACCGCCCACTGACGGCAGCGGGACCGCCTATCAACGTAACGGGACCGCCCACTGGCGTCAGTGGGTAGTACTGGCCGAATCCCGCAACATGTAGTGCATCCCCACCCTGTCCACAGGCATAAATGTCCCATAAATCCACGGATCAGTAATGTCACAAGCATGTTAGGCTCCAAAACCTCATCTTTTTCCTTTTTGTTCTCCGATTCCTTATCAGGATCCAGACGATTCCTTGATACTGTATGCAATCTCCAAAGAAGATGGTCCAGAATAAAACCTTTGTGGTTTTTCGGGCACCTCTGATTTAAAGTTTAAAGCCACTGCCACTGTTTTTTGCAGTACCACATATAGCCAGCAGGGCATCTACAGTAATAACGGCTTTAAACAGCATGCACACTGACTGTCTCATTTCTGTGCTCCTTTTACGTAGTCCACTTTTGTTTAGGACAGAACTGGATTATGCGCACAAAATGAAAGTGGAAATTTGATTTAGCATTTATTTCTTACCTTCCAGGATCCACAGCACCAACTTTGAGTTTAAGATCTGAGGAACTTGATAATTGTTCCTGATAAACAGATATATACAGGGATAATGACCTGGCTGGTATCTAATCATTAACAAACACGGCAGCCATTCCAAGGACACAAGTTCAACAGTCCTAAAACCACAGTGCATCCATCTACCTGAGCCAGGTTGCCATGTACAACACGTATGCACTATACAAGACCTACATGATATCCCCCAATGGCGCCAAACAAAAGCCTGACAAAATGCAGGGTCTGCAATAAGAACGGTATTAGGAAGGACTCCAGATGCCCCTGCCCCGATCTGCACGGACTCTGCATTAATGGTTGTTTCATGACCTATAATACCAAAGCAGGTTTTTACATTTTTGATCAAATATTTGTCTTCCTTTACTGTCGGTTAGGGTGATCAAAGGGAAAAGGGTGTGGAGGGGGGTTGTGTATTTTGAATCAGTACAAATTCTATCAATACGTTTTTGCCCTGCAAATGAAGAAAAAAAAACTTTAAAAAACCTATGAATGTGGGGTAACCAGGATGTCACAGAACTGGATAGTCCGACCGGCTACCTCCGCTGACTTGTGCTACCTTAGCCTGGGACAACAAACTCTTTCCCCGGTTCCCCAGTCACTAGCCGAGACTGATTTATTTCTCATACACAGGGCTGGATATATCCAGCAAAACACACATTAACATAAAACAAGATATTGGGATACAAACTGCCCCCTTAATCTGCCTCCCAGAGACAGTAGGGTCAGTAAAGGGATTAACAATACAATGGGGTCCCAACCTCTGCTATCTATTACTGGCCAAAATCAGTTCCAGGGTTTGGCCGGGTTAAAGGTCTATAGTGGTTGAACTGGGGGGTGGGCACAGGGAAAAGTAATTGCAAAACATCACCTGTGTTGGCAAAGTACAGGACCAACCCCGAATCAATATCAGCTCCTCAGTCCTCAGAGTCTCTTATATTTAGGAAATATGGTTAAACCCGTACCAGGGGGAAAATCAATAGAGGCTAGGAAATATGTCAGATTAAGCTGGCCTTGCCACTGTGAGACACGGATCATGACTTACCCAGGGTTAACATTTAAAGTAAATATTTCCAAATTACAATATTTGCCAAGCAAAATGCACACGCTAGAGGAAGTTCTGTTTAATGAATGTATTTATGCCAAAAAGGTAACGCAGGTGTCCTTTAACCATTTGAGTGCTATGGTTTAATTTAGGTGACAAGCCCATAGGCAGCTTACACTGTAGCTGTCTGCCCTATCTCATTATATATTGGTAAAACTGAATACGTTTCTTAAAAGCCCTCACTGCCCTTAGTCATCCAACGGATGTGGTTGTACACAGCAGCCCATGAATGTCACAGTACACGATATAGCACGAGGTGGGCACACGCAGGAAACGGAGGACCCTTTCCTATTCCAGCATGACTGTGCCCCAGCGAACAAAGCAAGCACCATAAAGACATGGTTGGATACGTTTGGTGCAGAAGAGCTTCACCTCAACCTCATCGAACACCATTGGGATGGACAGGAACAGAGATTGCGAGCCGGGCGTCTCGTCCAACATCAGTGCCTGAGCTCACAGATGCTCTACTGGATGAATGGGCAAAAATTTCCACAGAAACTCCAAAATCTTGTGGAACGCCTTCCCAGAAGAGTGTGTTCAACTCCATATTAATGAATGGCTTTGATGTGATGCCCAACAAGTTCCTATGGGTGTGATGTCAGGAGTTTCTAAATACTTTTGGTGATAAATTGTACTATTTACAAGTAGGAAAATGGATGAATACCGGTAAGTGTTTTGGAAAATACTAATTGTTAATTTGAGATAAATCATCTATCATAGAGTGACCATGCAGCAGAGGAGGGTCAGGGCTGATCCTTGCACTCCTGTGGGGACCAAAGAAACCCAGAGCATTGTACCTGACGCTGCCGATGGCATCTGAGCCTTTACATCAGGAAACATGGGCAGACTAGATGGGCCAAATGGTTCTTACCTGCCGTCAAATTCTATGGAGGAAATTAAAGACAGAGGTGAGTTTAAATATGGAAAACATGCTTGGGGTGGAAAGACAAAGTGGATATAAGAGGAGCAAACCCAATGATTTGTAATAATAAATTCCACTTTATGTGAAACATTCAGAAGGGTTATAAACAGATACAATTACTTTTTAAAGATTTCTTACAGTATAGAGATGGCAAAATCATGACTGTTCCCTGGTTCGCTTCCACTTAAGCAGAGCTGTAGATTTACAGCTTATGGCCCTGGCAGTCTCTCCTATACCCTGCCATGTGTATCCAGCCGCACACCAAAGGACCAGAATTGTTACGGTAAGTGGCGTGCGCCACGTGCCCATAGGGAGTGTGCTTGGTGGCAGGCATACCTGGGAACTCTCTGGGAATCCCCGCTCACCCGCCCATTTGCCCTTTAAATGGGGGTGATGTCAGAGGGAACTCCTACCGATGTCACAGGACCGCCCACTGATGTCAGCGGGACCGCCCACCGATGTTCCCAGGTATGGTGGCAGGAGCAGCCTCTCCTGCCACACAGATGCCTTATTAATGGGGGCCAGAGGAGGCTTTACATTGCTTGAAGGTCTCATTTGGGTTATAAGGCAGTGCAGTCCCACTGATTGGTAAGCAATATAGACATGTAAAATTCGATTTGTTTTGTGAGATTTGCTTGGTTTGCGGGTCGGGGCCTGCATGTAACCTTCCATAAATCCTGGCTTTATTATTCTTAGCAACATATTTTTGTGTCAAGGTTCAGAAGCAATGCAATGTTTTTTCAGGAGCAAGTAAAGCAAATTATGTGAACATACAACGTTTGTCCTCATGCACTTTAACCATTAACACAAGACTCTGATTAAGGATAACAGAGCTGTTGTGCTTCTTGTTGGCTGTGTACTCCCTGCTAATACATTTATAGAAGCAACAACAGTCCTTTTCTCTGTATCGTGGATAAAGACAACAACTGTTTACAATGTGTAAAATAAAAAATATTTACCGGTAAGTGAGGTTAGGTTTTATAGTAACCATGAAGCTCAAAAACTACAGTGGTATCGGAAGAATATAGATAAAGATAGATAGAGTTTGGTGAAATTGGACAGAATGGAGTCGCTTAGATCTGGCCATGTCCACCCCTTGCCTCTCGTTGACCGGACAATGATGTTGCCTGTCCTCCCTCTTCTGTAAGACATGGTTGGTATTATTTCCGATTAATATGCCTGACAGAGAATATCAATAATATCTCCAAAAAATATTCAGACACCCTGCCATGTAAGCCATTAAACACAATATATTACCAGCCATGCAGCAATACTGTATATCATTCAGCGGTCCGGAAAGGAATTAGTCATTTTTATAACTTTTGTTACTTCTGTTTTGTGTATGGAAACATATAATTACTTTCTGTTTGTTGCCAAAGCAGGATAAATACATCTCTGGGCTTTCCAGATCTTGATGAAT
>VKOC01027882.1:0-43786 GCA_009364415.1 Spea multiplicata
TACTTTATATGGCAAGCCGATCCAGCTTACCATATTAAATTTTAAAAAAAGTGTTAAAGTGGCTCTGGCCGGCGGCATCAGCACGCATCGGCCGTTTAGATTACATTCCCTGCAATCTGATGGCCGCCTAGTGATGGGAGGAGCGTGAGGGGTGAAAGCTCCGCCCCCTCGCACTCAGACCGCTGGAGCACCGGATGTCGGGTCAGTGACATCCTGTCAGGATAGAGAAGAGAACAGTGTGCGGCTACCAGAGGACGGAAGTCAAGAGAAGTAGAAGGTGAGTAAACTAATGTATTTTTTGTACAAAATGTATAATATTTTTTTGTATTTGTTAAAAACAAAGAAAATCTGCATGTGTGTGTATGTAAGTGTGTCAGCCTATATGCCACTCTGCCTCCAGAAATACCCTTTACCCCCCTATATGCCACTCTGTCCCATGATATGCCTTTTAACCCCCTAAATGCCACTCTGGCATATCTGGAGGCAGAGTGACATATAGGGGATTAAAAGGCATATGATGGGCATATGAGAGTGGTAGATAAGCGATGTGGTCTCCCAGCAGAAATGGCAAAGGTAAATAGAGTGAAGTAGCCTAAAGATTAGCAGATAAGAATTATTCTACCTTTTTTTTATCTGCCATCAAATTCTATCTTTCTTTGTTTCCAATCACCCACAAGGGCTTTTAAAAGGGATATTTTCATTGTACTACAAAACATTTTTCTTCTTTGGAGCTCATGTTTACTTTTCTAGGTATAAAACTGTCACACTGTTTTATGAAGCTGTTTCAGATACAAGAAGTGTTAAATGTTTGTTGACCTAAAGAGTACAGGTATACTTGCTATGGGAACCAGTAAAAAGTTTGGGCTTTCATGAAACAATTTTCTTTGCCTATCTTTTATCTTTTTAAATTTTTGTCCTCTAGATTGAGAGGATCCAAAACAGATACCAGTATACTGCATATACATTAAGAAAAGACTTCATTAGAAAAAAGAACGGATCCTCTGAAGTGAATGAACGCACATTATACCATGGCACACAGCATCAAAACTGCAATGCCATCAACTCCAATGGCTTTAACAGGAGCTTTGCAGGAACAAATGGTAAGAAATATATGGGGGGAGCTGCGGGGATCTGGATCTTAGTCGTCTCATAGTCAGACCCTGATTATAAGACGAGGGGCATTTTTCAGAGCATTTGCTCTGAAAAAAACCTTGTCTTATAATCGAGCAAATAAGGTATTTCTGGGAAGTATTTTGCATTCAACAGTACTAGAAATTATGTTTCTAAGGCTACATCTAGTTACTAAAGTGTTTCAACTGAGTAGGTGGAACAGCAGCTTTCAAAATAATAGGACAACTTTTTTTTTTTTTCTCAAATAATAATTATGTACGCTTCATTAAAAAATGAATATAAAATAGTGCTAGTCAGACCAAAACACAGATTTAAAGGTTGTAACCATATACAACAGATTTTTCCAAAACAGAACTCTTAACTTTGTTCTAATCAATTTATTTTTCTTTATAGCTGCCTATTTTGGTAATGGGGTGTATTTTGCTGTGGATGCCAGCTACTCTACAAGGCATACTTATTCCCCTCCAGACCCAGCGACTGGCAAGCGATACGTGTACCAAGTTAAGGTGCTAACGGGCCGTTACACCAGAGGAGAAATGGGTTTGAGAGCCCCACCATCTCGATCAGGAAATGACCCTTATGATCAATACGACAGCATTGTAGACAATCTAGATAATCCATCCATGTTTGTTGCATTTCACGATAATCAAGTGTATCCTGAATATCTTATAACATTCACCTAAAGCTGTAACTTTCAAGTATGAAAGTGCTGTTGCACTTATCCAAAACATAGTACTCTCTAGCATCTTCGGCAAAGGCACCTTAACAGATCTGCCGTTTTCTTCTTTTTTGTTTAATTGCAAGATGCTGAAACCTTTTAGCTTTTTATGGCAAAAAATAGCTAGTAAACAAATGATTATTTCTTTCACATTATATCTACATAGGCCTCAGAATTTTTTTTTATTCTCTGCCCCTTGCCTTGCGTTTAAAAATTAGGCATTACCACCATCTGCCTAGTCCATAATGGTGCCCACTCACAAGTGTTAACCTACTGAGTCTTATAAATGTGTCCAAACATTAATCCTTCTAGTGCCATCCTTGTACCACCATTAAAACAATAATGTGCTAGATGGATTAAAGGTGCCCATACATGGTTTTCCTACTTTAAACCACAGTGTTAAAGTAGTATAGATATAGTATTCATATATAAGCTTGAAAATGGCAAGGAAGGGTGCCCACACATGCATAATAATATTCCAGTGCTAGAGAGATGCCTGTGCATATATATTTACATCCTATTTGCCAATAAAAGGCTTACATACATACATACATACATACATACATACATACTTGCATATTACTTTCCTCGTGTATTAATACCTATTGTGAAACAATCAAAATGTCTGTAGACTGTACTGTATTTGTTATATAACTGCACTTATTGGACCTTACCTTTTTTCTTATCATAAAATATAAATTGCTAACTAAATTGCTAACTAAATGTCTTGGTGCTTAAGACAAAAATACATAAATATGAATTAACACACTTACATGACACTAAAGGTGAGCCAAGCCAATCCAGATGCCAGGTTCCATACCACCCATGTGGATGTTTTGTGGAGTTTGTTTTTTTTTTAAATTGAATAGCCTTTACATTTGCACAGGGTTCCATTTCTTTTCATTTCAACTCAGGAAATTGATTTCATTATTTGGCAGACTCTAATGTGTAGTAGACATATACATGGGCCAACTGATTTCTCAGTGGTATCTGAAGAACAGAATGTGTCAGGCATCATTCTTTTCTTGTGGGTTTGCGCTGCCCACTGTTCAATACTGCAAACAGGTGAAAGAATGTTTTATCTCTTTGGTTGCAAAGTTTAATTGACACAACCCCTTTGACCATCTAAATGACTTTACTTACCTGAGTTAATCCATTTTTTTTCATTGTCTCTAATAACTGGGGTAGCAGGAATCTTTAATTGCTGTCTATTAGTATTAGACGCACCAGAAAGAGCCAATGGAACAGATCAATGGATTTGGACATTAGTCATATCAGTTTATATGGCTTTAGACACTTATTTATGAATGTCAACTAATGAGCATAATGCATTTATTATAATACAGTAAGGAATTAATAACTACTAATAGATATCAATAAATAGTTAATAGATACTGATTAATGATCAGCAAATGTGAAACATATGTAACAAAATAAATGTATGTTTGCAATAACCCTGGCTGAAAGGAACAAGGAATTACAAGTACTGTCAAAATAAAATGAAAAAAAAGATCAAAGCAGGACATTATAGGGAGAAGACTCTCTGAAAGTGGTCCAGTTGAAAAACACTGAAAGAAAATGTTGCATCCATTTTTTAAAGCATTGTTTATTGTAGACAAAAATGAGTACAGTATTATAGCAAATGAAATAGCTTGGACCAACTGTGTCTAACATTTCCCAAGGTTTTGACAAGTGTGTTTATTTTACATAAGTATGTATCCTCATTTTGTATACTAGCTTTGTCTCATTACATTTCATTTCTTTATATAGCACCAGCGAATTCCGTAGTGCTATACTATTCAGTAGAATAAATGTACAAACTAGTACAAAAGGAGAAGAGTGCCTTGCTCTCGCGAGCTTACAATCTAGTTGGTAGAGGGAGAAGTGAAACAGTAGCAGAGGAATGCTTGGATGAGGATGAGTTGGTCGAGTCAGGATGCGCTGTACGAGTTGTTTGTCGTTCAGATAGTTTAGACAGAATGTTGGCTGAGAGTGTTATGAGGAAAGGTCTTGGGAAATAAGAATACCCAAAAAAGGAAATGCGTAACATTTAACCAATACAATGTCGGCAATAAAATAAACATCAATACAATAACTTAAAGTATCTGTGGGGAGAAGAACCAGTCCGTTGAATGTGAGTAAGTTCTTACAATGTAGTCTGTCGTGTGACCACAGTAAATAAGTGTTTAGTCTATTGCCCATCAGTAGTGTAGATTGTTATGTCCATTTAATAGGATGTCGTTGCTGAAGTAACTGTGTCATGCACCATGAGATGTTTTGGAAAGTTGCTTTAACAGCTTTGTGTAGTCGGTGGAATGTATTTAAGCCATTGTGTTATAAAACTGTGTGTCTGACTCTATTTTTTTATGCTGTCAGCCAGTATGTTCTAAACAGATAAAATAATTTGGTGTGGGAAAAGTGGCAGTGGTGGTTTGGGTTCCATCCAACAGTGGAGGATCGTTTTAAGTGCAATCACCCCAAAGATGTGTTGTAACTGCACCTGTCTTTTGTTGGTGAGATTTCAGACTGTAGCATATTCAGGGTTCAAATTTATTGTAGATGGTGCATATCTTTGGATTTGTCTCCAAAAAGTTTTTATATGGATGCATTGCCACAAGCAGTGCATGAGGTCAGCAGACGGTCTTTGGCATTTATGGCACTTATCTGAGGTTGACCAGCCCATCTTGTAGCCTCACATGGGTGAGATGCGTGCTCAATGCAGAATTTTATAGAACATATTTGCACATTGTGGAGGGAATAGAGTGTATTACTATAATTTTAAGTAAAGGAAGTCAATGGATAATATTAGCCTCCTGACTTTAATATGATTAATTCTGCACAACGAGATACTGCCAGCTGGCTTCTCAGTACTTTGCTAAAGTGCAGCTCTTGATGGAGACAGCTCTCCATCATTTTGATTGATTTGAATGTGCTTTGTCCTGTCTGTCAGCTGCACTGAACCAGGGGGATGTATGTATGTATGTAAGTGTGAAAATGTGTGTGAGTACGTACGTGAGCCAACCAAGGTGATTTTTAGCCTAGTTTAATGGTCTCATCTGTCTACTTGTGATGACAGGTGCGTGTATGTGCTCCTTTGTAATTTTATGTTTGGGCTCTTTTGTATGGGATGTTTTGTCTTGGATTATTTTTATTTCTCTCCACTAAATATGTGTACAAAAATAAGTTGGATCACAAATTTATAATGTATGATTGTCTCTAAAATAGTTAATGGCACCAGCACAAATGGTTTTACCCTTTCACTTTTCCTGGAATTGCATTTAGTTTTTGGAACATTGCCCTGAAAATTCCTGTTTTCATCTGGAAATGTTCTGCACGCAATGTCCCTGTGGATAAAATCAGGAGATTATATTGTACAAGTGAAATGTTATTCTGCATAATAACTTAATGGGAAATAGTTTGTGACATTAATAACTCAATATGGGATAGAGGATATTGCCCAAGATGCTGACACACATCATTAGCAGTTTTGAGAAGAACTTTGTCATTATATTTGTAGCTGTTATAAGAGCACACTGGAAAATGACTGCCCTAACGAAACACATGTACACACTGACGCTTGGAAACCACAAGGAGAATTAAAAGTATACTACCATGCAGAAAACAGTCGAATATGTACTTAAAGGTCCTATCCAGCCAAAAATGCCAAATACCTACAATTCATAAATACACATTCAGTGCTGGCCTCACCATAAGGGAGCTAAGCTGTAGAGGTCACTCATGCTAATGGGAACACTACCCGTGTCATATACCTCCAACAATTCAGGAGTCTAAAGTAGCCCACCTTTGATCGGGTGGTGGTTAGAAGCAGGGTGGGGCTAGAGGTTTAGTGAAGCAGAACACCATGATATGATGTCATATGCCACTGCACAACGCATCCATGTGAAAACTGCAGTAGAGGTCTAAGCTGCAACAGCACCGTTGTAACCAATTTCAGATTTCAACTGGTCAGGAGAGATCCTGTGATCTCTCCAGCTGGTCCTAAATTGCCCCCCCCCCAAAAAAAAAAAAACAGTGCTGCTTCAGAACCTCTACTGGTAAAGACCTCTGTTATATCCACTAAGAGTTTATCAATGAAAGAAAGGTGTTTAAAAATATTACTCCATTTGAAATTATAGATATATCCTGAAAAACAGGGCCCAGATGACATATTACTATGTAATAGGGCTTTAACTTTTGGTAGGTGCCAATGGTGACACTTGCTGGAAGGACTCAGGAGTGTAGATGACACCCACTTGGGTCTGTCCAGACCCTACCAGAGCTATAATGACTCCCTCTGTGTAAGATATACGTAAGGTTGGGTAGGAGGTGGAGCCAGTAAGCAGGATAACATACAGCAAATGTTCCACAGTAGAAGCTGATCCACTAAATGGAGCGTCAAAATTCGGGGCAACAGAGAGACAGCAAGTCCATATAATAATAGCCAGGTTCGGTACACAAGAGGTCAGGAAACACCATTTAGTAGCCAAGGATTGGAGAAGGCAGCAGAGTCACAGGAATAGCCAGGTTCGGTACACAGGATATCAGGAAATAGCATAAAGCAAACGAATAGGAGCACAACTCGGCACAATAACTGAGCACAGCCCCAGTGCTGAGTTTAAAACTTGCCGCTCGGAGGATGTCCCGCCCCCGGGCATGAAGTCCCCCAAGCGTACACACTGCTGCGTCCATCTAGAGATGGATAAAGGTTAGTGAACTACAAAGGGGGAACAGGGTAGATAGTGAAAAGGGGAGAAGAGGGGGTAGGTAGTGAGAAAGGGAGGAGAGAGGGTAGATGGTGAGAAAGGGGCTAGTAAGAATATTCTGTAGCACATACCTTTTCTTCCCAAGAAATATACCTGTAGACTCTCTTGTGGAGGGAAATGCAGTCTTACTTACTGCCTGGATTCTCCCCCACTGAATCCCTCACAGGGAACTTTGTAGCTGCTCATTGCCAGCACCTGCTGGAAGTAAGCTGTGGAGTGGAGCACTGGCCCAAAATGCTCCACCCCAGGGGCCCAAACTAAACCACAGAATGTCCTCTGTTCTGCCTGCCACAAAATATTCATGTTTTATGAAACATAGACACCAGCCACCACTATGCCCCATGCCAAGTTTGTGCTTGACAGGGACTTCTTCAGGTATAGTATAAACATTTATATTTATACTGCACTAGTATATCTATAGACATGTAAAGACTGATTGTTTCAGTGGGCAGCAGTGGGTCTGAAGCAGGGCTGGCCTGGGTTCAAGATGAAATGCTGCCCCCCCCCCACAACCACGCCCACCAAAACCGCACACACATTAGTTATGTTTTGATGAATAAATTCACTTCTTCATCCTTTTACACTCTCACTCCTGCTCACTTAATGTCTTCCTACCTTCTCCACCAGCCACTTTCATCTCATTGTCTCCTTTTCCCAGCTCCACTTTTATTGCTTCCTCTTCTGTCTTCTTTGTCCTCTTACACATTCATGCTCATTCACTTACTCATATACATCCATGGTTACACACTTACATATTCATGCTCACCTGCACTTACACATCTATGCTCACACACACACATGCTCACATACACTGCCATGCTCTCATACAAACACTTACACACCCATATTCACACTCAATTATTCAGACACATCCATACTCATGTACTGCATTTCCTGATTCTGAGCTTTTTCCTAAGACATTTAGATCATCCTTAAAATATCTCTAAGCGGCGGGTTATTAAAAATAGATTTAATCATTTATTACTTTTCCTTTAAGTATCAACAGAGCATTGACTGTTCTCTACTATGCAGACGACACACAAATCTATCTCTCCACCCCCAATCTCTCTGCATCTTGCCTCTCTCAGATCAGCAGCTGCCTATCTGACATCTCCTCCTGGATGGTCTCTCACCAACTCAAGATAAATATGTCTAAGACTGAGCACCTTCTAATCCCTCCCTCTAACTATATTCCCCTTTCTGACCTTTCTATCACCGTCAACAGCACTGCTATCTCTCCTTTACCACAAGTCCGCTGCCTCGGAGTGACCCTTGACTCAAACCTATATTTTATCCATCACATGAAATCACTCTCTAAATCCTGCCACAACCAACTAAGCAATATTTCCAAAACTTGTCCATTCCTGACTGCCAGCACAGCAAAACAACGAATCCACTCCCTTGTAATCTCCGGTCTAGACTACTCCAACAACCTACTTACTGGCCTCCCTCTCACCCAACTATTCCCCCCTCCAGTCTGTCCTCAATGCCTCTGCCAGACTAATCTATCTCACCCGATGCTCTGCATCTGCCGCACCTCTCTGCGAGTCCCTCCACCGGCTCCCCATCCATAGCAGAATTAAACTCAAAATACTAACTCTATCCTACAAAGCTCTCACGAATGCCACTCCGCTCTACCTATCCTCCCTCATCAGCAAATATACTCCAGCCCGCCCTCTAAGATCCAACAATGACCTGCTCCTTGCATCTTCACTTATAACCTCCTCCCATGCCCCCCTACAGGACTTCTCTCGCGCAGCACGAACACTCTGGAACTCTCTTCCCTGTGCTGTCCGACTCTCACCAACTCTACCCTCTTTCAAACGCTCCCTAAAAACGTTTCTCTTCAGGGAAGCCTACCACTGACATAAACATCAAAACTTCTCTCTCACCCACTTGCAACCCTTGTCTCGCCCTACATTAACGTCATTCACTACCACGCAGTCCTCACCTCCTGTTCCTCACCCTTATCCACCTAGATTGTAAGTTCCTGCGGGAACAGGGCCCTTCATTCCTCTTGTATCTGTATGTCAATTGCGGTATTGTACTTTCTTTGTATAATTTTCTTTGTACAGAGCTGTCTGCGCTTTCTATATAAAGTGTAATATTAATAATACTATGATAGATACATACATTGGTATGAAAAAAGGGGTTTAATCATATAAAATATTCATTAAAAGAAGCTTTAAAACGGTGCAGAGTAGGATGGTAACGTATCAACACTGGTAAACGATGGTGAAACATCCATCCAAAGAAAATAAGTGGATAAAATGATCTCATCCTTCCTGAACAAGCTGTGCTCTGTTTGACCTAGAGAGAAACAGTTTTCTCTCTTTCATTCATATAAGTGTTATATTAACAGATTTAAGCTATGCTTTAAAGAAGTTCCTCTAACAGCCAAAAAAATCTGCAGCTCAATGGAAAAGGGTTTATAATGGTGCACAGTGTACATGTTTTACAGCAAAAGTGCCCAACGAAATCTTGAACCCTTTAAATCAAAGAAGACCTTTTTTCATCTTGTTACCCTTACTGGTTTTGATGGCTATAGCCATTTTTAGGAACTGTTAGGCATTTACTGTTTCTGCCCTAAGGAGGCTTGATGGTACACGTGGCGCTTTGATATTATGTTGTTGTTGACCACCCATTACATTACATTTATTTATATAGTACCAGCAGATTCCGTAGCGCTTTACAATCAGAGTTGGTAGAATAAATGTAAAATCCCAAACAATAACAAACTCGTACAAAAGGAGAAGAGGGCTCTGCTCTTCCAAGCTCACAATCTAGTTGGTGGTTCAGGGGAGGTGAAACTGCAGGAAATGCCTTCTTGGATAAGAATGAGTTGGTGGAGTCAGGATAATCTGTCAAAGTTGTTGATTGTTCAGATGTCTCAGACAGGATGCTGGCTGAGAGTGTCGTGAGGAAATGTTGCATGCTCTTCAAAAGTGGTGGGTTTCCTCAGAGTTTTTTAAATTTGCATATGAGGGAGAAAATCTGAGAGAATGGGGAAGGGAATCCCAGAGAGGGGGTGCAGCATGGGTGAAATCCTGAATGCGGGAGTGGGAACGGGTAATGTTGTTAGAAGAGAGGCACAAGTCCTGAGCATACCTGGGAAATCTCTGGGTTTGACCCGGAGATTGCCGGGTAAAGCACCGGGTCGTGGGAGCTGGGTCTTGCCCTCCCAGTCACTAATATAGCGCTAGTACATACACTAACACACACACCTTTTTAAATAACACATACTCATGTGGGGATATCGCTGTAAGAAAGCTTGTTGTACTTCTTGGTTTTGTACGTCAAATTGTTATATTATGTGTTACTTGTTACATCTCGTTTACCTGTTGTACACCACTGGGGAATATGATAGCACTATATAAAATAATAATGTCTATGTATGTTTATACTTGTTTGCGCATTATGCCTTTGTGTATCTCTGTATATTAGTGTAGCAACACAAGGGCAGAAGCTGCTTCTATGACATATGTAAAGATTTGTTTTTACACTGTCTAGCCTGACGACTGCTTGGTTTTGTGTGGACATTCAGTTACCAGTTTTGAATGACTGACCCAAAGGGTGAATTCTGCTATTATTTTCTATGGGTGAATACAAATGAACTGAAAAACTGTACATTGTACAATGTAGTAATTGGTCTGTATTGAGCGGTCAATGGTTTGCTAACGCATGGTGTGTGTGTATATATAATTACACTAAAGGGAGCCCCACCTAACCTTATTCTGTTACTAAGCAGAGCTTCTGCTGCACAAATGTTTTGGGAATTTATCCCTTTATCGATGTGACAGAATGAGCTGTCATACAGGGGCCCAAGGTACTCAGAGATGGCTCCAGCCTGGCTGACAAACAGGCAGGAACTCCATTGTGTAAACTAATCCCATTAACAGGATTGCTACCAGGGGGATATTCAGTAGCTAAATGGGATTAAAGGTCGGGTTGTCTACATGTACCTGTTTATCAATGTTGATTTATGTTAATTAAGTTCTGTGGCTATATCAGTCTATGTTTTACATCAATAAACTGTTCATTCCTGCTGTACTCAATTCAAGGTAGTTGTGTCTACATGCTGGCTGGTGCTGGAAGTGATTCCGGGGACGACAGGAGGATACATGTGGGTGGTCTCTGGGAGTTACTACAGCTCTCTTGGTGAACCCGTTACAATCGATTTTTTTTTTTTTTGGAGCCCGAGGGGCGTGCTCCTGGGTGCCACAACTGTGCACAAGGCAGCAGAAGCCAGACTACGATACCAAGTTCCCTAACGGAGAACTCGGACAAATTCCAACCCACCCCCGTGGGAGTCTCAGTCCGAAGAGTGAGACTCCTTGCTGGCCTTTTGAAGAGAGGAAGGGGCCGAAAGGCTCCCAATCCTCCTCCAGCAAAGTCCAGACTTCACTGCCTCTAAAAAAAAAACAGTGTCCAAAAACGTGATTACAAAAACGTGTGCCAAAGAATAGTGGGGGCCAAGCCGTGAATTTCAAAAGCCGTGAATTCAAAAACAGGGAAATTAATAGGCACTCGTGTACAAACGATGTGATTGTATAAATTAAAGAAAAATAATTTAAGAACAAGCCATTGCTGGCCTGCCGGATTCAAAAATAAATCTCAACCCCAAGACCTGATGGTACATGGGGAAGAGTAGTGCTGGAAGGCTGCCAGTGAGAACGTGCGCTCACCGTGTGCAGTGGCATGCAATACCACACACGGTGACTCCAGCATTTCTGCAGGGGCAATTCCACCTCAGGCTCCATTGCTTTCTCGGACCCTAAGGCCAGAGGACCAGTGTCACCCCCCCACCACAAGGGGAACTACACTTGATCTTAGCCAAAAGGCAGAGAAGCGATCCCTTTATCGATGATCCAACATTATTATAGCCCCCTTTATACTGTAGCAGCCTAGCAATGGTAGATTGTACCAATACCACCTAGGCGAGTTCCTTACAAGCTGGTGTGAGTAGTAATTTATTTGGACTGAAAATGATTTGCGTTAAAATAAAAGCAAAATGTTCATATAAATATACCAATAGCACCTAGTAGACAAGTTCCTTACAAGCTGGTGTGAATACTATCTAGAAATTATTTGTGTTACAGTAAATGCTAATTTTTCATATAAATATACTATGTAAATTATATGGACATTTTTATATAAATGAAATTAAAATTGTGTCATCATATAATGGCATAAGCCCTAGGAATTGTGTTGACAGACACTAAAATGAACTTCTACACACCACTCTTTGGAAAAAGTTTATCGTTTAACACCAAGCTAAGAGAAAAAAGTGGGAGGTTGGATTTGTGGTTTAAGGCAATGTAGCCAAACCTGAGTTCAATCCAAGAAAATAACTTCATCATAGGAATGAACAAAACTTTATAAACAGAAGGAAGCAGGAATTTAAGCAGAAGCCTCAGAAGACTCTGCAGCAGGAACATCACACCATGCTTTCATTAGTGCTTCTTCTCATTAGTTCCACTACCTTCTATGGATCATGCCAACTATTATCTGGGAGAGGTAGGTAGCAACTATGAATTAATTTAAATAGATGTGTGAATGAAGTGGGTAAAAATGTATATCTTAAGATATAAAAATCATAAATTAAAATGGATACACATATCCTTAGGATATGTATTAATTAGGTAAGAGTTATGTTCCTTTTATGTAATTTTGCATAGCATTTTAAACAATAACTGGGTTGTTTTTTGGCAAGAAAGGACATTAACTTAAAATTTCTATGTGCACCCCTTGCTCTTGTTGTGTACTGTAAAGTTTTTATTTTAGTATTTTCACCAAATGGTGATAGTTTTTATTTTATTTAAAAAAAATAAACATGCAAATACGGTATCATTTGTATTGTAATATTTTATTTATAGCACCACAATATTAAATAGCAGTATTGAAAGGATGAAACTTAATATAAGTATAAATTAGAAGGTGCTAAGGTCATGTGAGATTACAGTGTAGAAACATCTTTAAAACTATTTGACAAATCACAAAACCTGCATGTTTTACAATAACAAAAATAATTGTGTTTATATTGTGCTGTGTATTCATGTTTTTCAAAAATCACAGTGTGAAGAATGTGTTTACTGCTCCTCTGATTTTCTCACGAAAAATCACTAATTCATATGAATAACTACTCAGACACAAAATATAAAGTTTAACTTATTCTAGACCTTGTCAACACAGTATTTATTGAAAAAAACTACGCATCCCCTCATTCACCACTGACTAATAGGACCAACTATTAGCGATTTCTCTATCCATGGTATTACACAGCCTAAAGTCCAATATGATTGTCAACTATCCAGATTTTACTTTCATAGTTACATGTTTATTTGAATTTAAAAAAGAAAAATACACACATCAATGTATCCAAAATATGACACATATGTTCTCACATCAAAATGTGCACTCTTTTCCCACAAAATATCAACAAACTATCAACAAACGTGTCTCATAACAATCATTTAACAACTATGTATAAAGAAGGACCAAGGATACTCCAATTCAGGGAGAGGACGTCACCGCAAGCGCTGTCATTTTGCCGTCACGTGATCTGAAGGGAGAAAATAGGAGATATATGATGCAGAAGAATATGGGGAAGTGGAAGATAGGGAAATGTTAAGAGAGCATGAGAGAGTGAAAGAGAATGAAAGTGTGAGTGAATGTAGACCTGTGAATTTTTTGACAAAAATGTTGAGCTTTTTACTTAGTTGTCGTCTGATTTGTGGGGGGTCTGGCCTCGTTTTTGGGGCTTTGCACAAAGCCTTGAATTTAACAAAATTTGGTAAATTTGCAATTTGTACGATTCCAAATGTACAAGTCTATTACTGCTTAACCTTTCATACAGAAATATATTCTAAAGCCGTGAGTATCACTCCCTTACTGCATAATTTCATAAAATATCAACACATAAATTAAAATATTTAATAAGACAGCTATCCTCTGACAGATAATAACGTTAAAAATGAAATATTTTAGCTGATGCCTGTCCAGATGCATCCATTCTGACAAATACTTTGTTCTATTTAGAAATATGTTTTTACATCTATTTCTGTTTTACACAGAAATTCTCCTTGTTTTAGATGCAGCCAATAGTTTTAAAGTAGGCTTGATTAGAGTATTTATTAAATAAATGTGAGAGTTTTGGCACCGCACATTTCTTCCATACACACCTTTTAAAATGTCCCAACTCTGATGTACAAAACCCCCCAAAAAACTGTGCCACCCACAAAGGTTCACAGTTCCGACATTTAACTTCTGCCAACTGCCTCAAACCCCAAATTACATACTGCAGTTGAAATCCAGTTTCCAGTTTGCTTTACATGTTATTGTAAGAAAAACACCCACAGCTAAGCTATAATCACTTTGTCTAATAATGCAAATGTGCTAATGGCAGGTCTTTCAAACATCAAGCTAATAATTATTTGTATTAAACCATGAATTAAATTTAATCCAAATGCTTTCCAGAGACAATGGAATGCTGTTCTTTCTGTTTTTGTGCTGCTGGGGCTTACTACCCGTACCCAATATACAGGTTGAAAAGTGACCATCTACACATTTTTAATGACTATAATAACAATCACTTTTTAATGACTACGGCTGGCTGAAAATTTCCAGGAGCACAGTGAGGTCACGCAATGTTATATTACCCTACAAAAAAATTGTGGGCTGCTTCTACAGAATGTGCCAGTCCTCCCCTGTAAATGACAGGTGTACTTAAAATAAAACAAGCTTAGAGTGTTTGGGGTAGTAAAATTTGTTTTTTAAATGTAGTGGTAGGAGATTGGAGCACTTCTTCAAAAATATGTTTTCTTTTTTTATCTTCTTCCCTTTAGGGATGTCTCTTATACCTCATAACTCTCCTTTTTCTTTTCTCTTTGTTTGCTTCGCACTGATCAGCACACACAGCTCCATAAATCTACGTTGCAGATCACAATGGGTGTGATCACCAGTATGGGGAGCAATCAGAGACCACAGCAGTGTCTGGACAGATCCTCAGGGATCTTACCTCCTGAGACTTTTTTTCCGATGGGATTGGGCATTCATATGGTGACAGTGTACCAGGGATGCTTGCTTCTGTTAAGAGGTGTAGGCTGTCATAATTCATAATGCAGGATCAGCTTACTTGGGTGGCTCTTTCATAATGCAATAAAGTCAGAAAGTTGAAATATTTATCTCACCTGTAAACTCCCTTTCTAGAACCTGATGAGTAGTGTAAATGTGTCTAAATGCCATTACTGGTCTTATCCATAGGACTAAATGATATCAGCTAAAGTATATGTGTAAACTCTTCTCATGAATGTGTGGAGGGGATGACCAGACACTTTTAATTGTTATGGACAGGTTGCATATTGAATATACTTGCAGACATGCAGCCTGGTCCATAAATATTTGAATCGTGGCACCATTTTCATAATTTTGGCTCTGCACACCATCACAATGGATTTATGACCACATAAGAGAACTGTAGTGGTTGATTGCAGAATTATTTAATTGGTGAAGGAAAACCCCTTCACAAAATCTTACCATGTCCACAACACTTTCCAAGAAGTATGTGTATCATTGTCAAAGTCTACAGTCAAGAGATGACATTATGAAAGTAAATACAGAGGGTTTTCCACAAGGCACAAACCACTTGTAAGCTTCAAGAATACAATGGCCAGAAAACATATAAAAAAATATCTGCCTAGTTCTAGAAGAAGAGAGGAGGAGATGGGAACTGCTCACAAGCTCAAGCATACCAAGTCCCAGTGGGTCCAGAGGACCAAGGTGGCACTTTGACAGGGGCCAAAACATGTTGTTTTCAGATAGAGTCATGGAGCTTTCGCCTATTTTTCTCCGTGAATCTATCTACCTGGCCTCCCATGCACACAAAAAGGCAGAGCCACCATGACACCCTCTCACTAATCAGAAGAGAGGGTGTGCTTGGAAGTGCTTTCTTTTGCAGAGGTACATCGGGAGCAGTGGCGTACCATGGGAAGGATCAGGGAGGCAGGAACGAAGCGGGGGACATGTAACATGAGGTTAAGTGCCCCTATGGTTAAATGCAAGACTGCTCACAGCCAAAGGGAAAGCTGTGCTTGAGGTAAGGCGATGAGCAGTGTGCAAGTATGCATGCATAGATGCGTATGGGTAAAAGTGTTAGCATGGATGTTTGTGTGTGAGCATGGATTCCACTTAGGGGTATACTCACTTTTGTTGCCAAGGTTTAGACATTAATGGCTGTGTGTTGAGTTATTTTGAAGGGAACAGCAAATAAACACTATTATACAGGCTGTATACTCACTAATTTGCATTGTAGCAGAGTGTAATTTCTTCAGTGTTGTCCCATGAAAATATATACTAAAATATTTACAAAAATGTGAGCGGTGTACTCACTTTTGTGAGATACTGTATGTTAATATGAGTGTGAGGTGTAAGTGAGTGTGTGCATGTGTGTTGATGTGAGTGTGTATGTAAAAATGTGTGCCAGTGTGTATGGGAGTTACTGGGGTGCAAGAGAGGGTGCCAAAATATAGGATCTGGGAGGTCAGGTTCACATAGAAGACATGGGGAGAAGCAGACAAAGAAAGAGGACAGAAGAATAAGAAGAGGCAAGATAAGAAGCAGAGCTGTGGGAAAGGAGACAGGGACACAGAAGCAGTAGGCAGATAATGTAGGAAGGCATTACATGAGAGCTCAATTGAGAATGTGAGAGAGTATAAGAGAGCAAGTTTATTTATCATAATATAACATAATTAATGTAGGCATGGTTGTGTTGGGGGGGCAAAATTTCCTCTTTGGCCCCAAGCAGCAGTACTGGGCCGGCCCTGAGCATGCCGCATTATCTGTGAAACTTGTTGGAGGCAGTGTTTTGGCATGGGCATGTATGCCTGCCAATAGAACTGGGTCACTAGTGTTTATTGATAATATATATAACAAAAGTCGCAAAATGATTTCCAAAGTGTATAGGGCTATACTATTAGCTAGATGCTGCAAAACGAATTGGATTGCACTTCACAATACAGATGGACAATGGCCCCCAAAATACTGCAACCAAAGAGCTTTTCAAGGCAAAGAACAGGCATTTTACTTGCTAAAGACAAAACTGAAGGTAGAATGACCCACAAAAAACAACTTAATACAGCAGTATTAAAGGCATGGAAAGCATTACTGAAATTTACTGAAATTGATGTCCATGGGTTTCAGACATCAGGCAGTCATTAACTGCAACTGATTTTCAACCAACTATTCTTGAGCCCCAAGAAATGGTGCAACTATGTATGCTGTAATTTTTAACAGTTTATATCTAAACCCCTTATATTAAAGCTGAAAGTCTTTACTTCAATCACATCTTGATTGATTCATTTCAAATCCATTATGGTTGCTAGGGTGACCCAGTAGTGTACCAAGGGAGGGCAGACGGTGTGGTCAGCCCCAAGTGCTACTCATCAGGGCGTGCCACCAGGCCAGCATCGGGTGTTCACCCCTCCAGAGACAGACTACAATGTCTGCCACTAGAGGAGCAGGCTCAGTTAGGTGATCAAAAAAATCTAACTGTCTTAAAATCAATCAAGGGAGCGGGAGACCTCCAATGCTGCTCCCTTCTGATGCGTACCGGCAACTGATGCTATGCGTAGGGATTTGATGTCATATGTCATGCACAACACTGAAGCAGAGCCCACCGCACCGGAGGGAGACAGAATACGAAGGGCCAAGAGGAAGAACAAATGGGACAAAGTGAAGGAGGAAAGGTGAATAGAGGACAGGAGAGTGAGAAAGCATTAGTAAGTCTGCGAGAGTGATGGGAGTGATTCTGTACCATTGTCAATGTCTTGTTCTGTGCATACAGTATTGGTGGGAGTTATGCTGTACTACCACCAGTGCCTGGCTCAGTTTGTAGTGATGGGAGTTATGCTCTAAAGTAGATCATCATAATTCCCATCACTATTAAATGAGCCAGACATTACATTGTATGTATGTATGCATATAGCACCAGCAGATTCCTTAGTGCTGTTACAGTCAGTTCGTAAAATAAAAAAATCACATAACAAATCAACACAAAAGGAAGAAGGCCCTGCTCTTGCCAGCTTACAAACTAGTTGACGGTGATACAGCGTAATGCCTATCACTATATACCACCACTTAAGTCTGTCTCAGGTAGATTAGGTGGCGCAATGGGCTACTTGACTAGACTTGCCCCCCATGCCTTAGGCTGCCAGCCCTCCCCTGTGCTGTATTGTGCTGCCATCATCAATGCCTATAGCGATAGTAGTTATGCTGTTCCACTGTAATGTCTTAGTATATAATGATACCAGTTATCCTGTACCACCTTTAATGTCTGGCTCAGTGTATAATGGTAGTAGTTATGCTGTACCACTGTCAATGTCTGCCTCAGTATATAATGAAAGCAGTTATGCTGTACCACTGTCAATGTCTGCCTCAGCATATAATTGGGTTATGCTGTGCCACTGTCAATGTCTGCCTCAGTATATAATGATAGTAGTTATGCAGTAGCACTGACAATGTCTGGCTCAGTTTATCATGAAAGCAGTCATGCTGTACCTCCATCAGTGTCTGCCTCAGTATATCATGATAGCAGTTATACAGTTTTAAAGTATGTGGATCCACCCCAGGTGCCAAATACTCTAGGTACACCCCTGAGGTGACCACATTTCATAACTTGGGACTGGCGAAAACTTATTTGCCAGCAGATTTTCAGTATCTACTCAATCACTGGCTACATAAAAAGGTCATACTTTTAGACATGTTAGACATCTTTTTTTTTAATTGTTTCTTGATTAGCAGGAACTGTTAAAACATGTATACTAATCATATATACCAAACTGCAAAAATATACAAATTTCTTAATGTTAATATAAAAGATATATTGGTGTAAATATATTATTGAAAATAAAATACAATACAGTAAATTATAAATATAATCTCTCTTCCCATTGCCACCCTTGTTTCAAAATATAGGATTCCTGTAAAGGGTTCACCAAGAGAGCTGTAGTCACTCCCAGATATCACCCAGATGTATCCTCCCAAAATCACTTCCAGCACCAGCTTCCAGCCTTGGGGGCCCTGTATGACAGGTCATTCTGTCACAGTCCCATTGCCAACCTTGTCCCCTAACAGCCTCCTAGTACTGTTACAAAAAACAGCTTCCAAAGTTGTCCCAAAATTGAGATTCCCAGTGCCAACTTTGTCCCCTAGCAGTTTATCAGTGCCAACCTTGTCACCAAACTGCTTATCAGTGCCAACCTTGTTCCCAGTGAGAACCTTGTCCCCTAACAGCTTCTCCTAAAAGCTTCCCAGTGCCAACTGTCCCCAGTTTGCCAGCTTACCTTGCTGAGCATTGCACGGTTCCTCCACCCAGGCTGTCATTTTGTTGGTTTTGTGCCAGCGCCGCCCATGAAGATTATTGAATGTGTGGGCTCAATTCTTTTTCAGACAGTTGTAAACTGAAATTGATGTCCATCTTAGAACGAATTGTGCTCAATAATCTTCAACTTAAAGCACCACCCGACAGCTCTCATTTCGGAACAATGCATTTTCCCATTGCGGGACTGTCCCAGGCAATTTATGGACAATCAGGTCAAATCACCACAGGGCATGTTTCCTGAATCTTTTCATATATTCACATTGTTTTAGGGGTTAATTATAATATCTTGACCTAAAATCAAACTATTTTTAATAGGATGTGACTCAAAATTTACAGTTTTTATTTTAAAACTCAAATTGAATTGAAAAGTGGTTCTTCTTGAATAATGATGCACAAAAAGATGTATAATGGATGGAAACGTTCAGAGCAAACCATGCTCTAGAGGAAATGCTTAAATAACCACAGTAACAGCAGAAAAGAGAACTGTAGGAGCAATGCCAGAGTGGCAATTATCTTGATAACTAAATTACAGGTTAGGTTTGCTGTATAGCGTGAAATTGCTGCCTATTTGAAAGCACTCTCAGTAGATTACCAGCAATATGACATTATGTATTATAACAGTCTGACAAGTGTAGCAAATAGCAGGTGCTGACCTTAGAGTTGATATAAGTACTTCTTGACTTCTTGTCCATGGTTATACCAGTGGTCGTACAAAAATCTAACACAAAGGTTTGTCTATACCAGGTAGAACCATCAATTATAAAATATTATAACATAAAGATAATTCAATATATCATTGACTATACCATTACAGACCTATATGTATATTTGTTGGGGCGAAGAGGGGACAGGCAGGGTCAGAGGCATGAGTGTCCATGGCATTCATCTCCCTACCTAAGAGCTTTCTTGATATGGCCACTTTCCATATATGGAATGTATTTATAGTGTAGGATGTGAAGAAAGCCCTTAATTATGACTTCAAATGAAAAAAAAAGAATGATGGGGATGCTGATGATTAAATGCATATTTACATATTTGATCATTTTTCTTTCAGGAGGAGATGTGGGTCCACAAATTCTATCAGAGATTAAAGAAACCAATCTTGTGTTGAAGGAGGTCCGGAATCTCCTGAAACAACAGGTAAAACTTATAACTTGCTTTCAATGGAAATATGTTTGTATAGGAAATATAATACTAAACTTCAAAATTCTAAAGAGTTTCTAAATCATAATTATTTTTAGTGCAAGTACTTGGTAAAGATACGGTAATCACCGAAACCTGCAAGCGCTTCAAGTTTGTCCTAGAGGCTCCAGTGTAACAACTGATCACCAGGCCTTCAGAGCAATACTTGACCCCAGGAGAGGCTTGTTTGTGTGGTCCATACTCTAGATCCACACACTCCTTGCTCCTGTTTCACCCATTTTCTATAATTGTCTGCACATTCAAAGGTAGACAAGCCTCTGAATGCAACTGGTCCTACCACCTTCAGTTTGGTTCTGCATGCAACTCCTGTATCCTGATCACACCTCTTGGAAAGGGCAGGCAATCAGTATTTTGACTGTAACTGGTGAGCTTCATGCGTGCAGTATAGAATATAATTGGAATTGCTTATTAATTATTATTAATATTATTATTATTATTAATATTAACATATTATAATATAGCATATAGATTACATATAATATAAAAGGGCTATTTTATTTTGGGGATGAAATGGAAGGGGATGAGCCCCAGCTATTGTGATATCAGCTGTTTGTTATGCTGGTAAAACAAATTCTAATCCCTGTTACCACACAGTGATCTGGTACCGTAACATCATATTTGCCCCCCCCCCACAAATACACACCCCCAGCACTCAAAAGGTTAACAGCAGCTCTGCATCCAAAGTCCTCCATTCGTGCTACTCCATAAACTAGTTGTAGATTGTCATTTATTATGAATTGTACAAATTATCTCCAGTAAGGAACTAGAAACAAAACAAACAATAAGATCAATTTCAAATGTCTCCCAGGAAAGAGCACAGTGTACACATATAGTCTGCTTATTTGCAATAGAAGAAAGCTAGCTGAAAAATAACAAAATAAATGCGTGACTAGCCATGATAGGCAAAACCTTAATGATTTCAATATATTATATATTATTTTATATTCTGAATAAATATATGTCTATATATATATATATATATATATATAATAAAGCTGTCTGCATACTGCATGGTTATTCATGTCCAGCACTCCAAACATAACGGACTTAAGATCAGGAGTGGACAAACAGCATTATGTTTTCCCCATTATACTTAAGGCTTTAAGCAATTGCCAAACACCAGAAATCCCATACAAACCCACACATGTATGCTGAGAGGTAGATGATATGCTTCCCTATGAGGTACCCTGCTTTAAAGACTGCCCTATATAACTAGTTTGCACAAAAATCACGCCTGTACGGAACATGCTTGTATGCATGAAGTTTCCATTGTGAATGCCACTAGATACAGTATTTGTTATAAAAAGCACCCATGAGTGTGATCTGTCTTTATATTGGAATGGGAATATTGTCCTTACTGCCAACAGTAGTCTCTTTCATTCATTTTGGCTGAAATTGATGTTTCTTCACTTAGTTAAGAAGAATTCAGGGAAAGTTTGCTCAACTCAGAGTAGAGTTGGCAAACACAATTCGGCATAGTTTGTGAATGTACAATGTTATTCACAATTAACAGATCCTGTAAACTTCAATATGCAAATCTGGTAATATGCAGTTGCCTGGTGGCAGCCAGCGTCAGTCATTGTAATGAACTAATATCATAACAGGTTAATCTATCGACTGAATATGTGTTCATTACCTATGCAGACTGTTGAGACCTTCCTTTATGCTCTTCTGTAGCAGAAACCTGTTGTCTTTGGTGAGGAGTCGTATTAGTAAATCAAGCAAATATTCAAGATACTCTTGATATAGTTTAAGTTGGCGTTGAAACAATATTTTCTTATCATTAATAAAGCATCCCGCTTCTGTGTCTACCTGTTGAATGTATTCGTCCTGGCAAACGCATAGCTAAACCCACTTTACATCCTTGAAATCTAGAGATCCAATACTTTTTTTCTAGTGGTCATTATTTTATTAAAGTTACAATTTGATTTTGATAACCATTATTGACCATTCTAATTTGGTCAGGTGCCCACAGTTGGGTTTTCTCCGGCATCTAGTCCAAGTGCCCTGCTACTTTATGTTGGCTGCTGCCTGCTACCGGCCGGCAGCACTTGTAGATACTCATTCTGCTTTCTCCCCTTCCAGCAGGTTTTAGGACTGAACCACATCTATCTGGTGTGATGAGACTCTGAAGAAGCTTCTGTGTGTTTTATACAGAAACACTTAACATAATTACAGATGAAAAGTTTAGTTGAAGATAAAGTTATTTGACTATTACCGGTATTAAAGATTAGCATAACATTTTTTGTTTACTAAAATTATCCGCCACTTATATTTTTGTTCTTCAATAACATAAGGACACAGCATCTTTATAAAAGCAAAAATGGCAGTTAGCTTGGTACAGTAGAAGAGATTGATGAGGAAGAGAAACATTGATTCCTGAGAATAGAAATTGAGGCATTACTGAAAGAAAAGAAATACACTTTATTTGCATGTCTACATACAGGATAGGGCACTTGGACATTAAACCTGTGCAACTGGGTTCACTAAAGATTTTAGTGAGACAGAGACTGCCACATGGCACCTCAATACCTGAAGCTGACGCCACTTTGGCAATTGGAAATTGGAAACGTCAGCATGCAAGACTGATCTTTTTAAAACAAGCCCCCAATCCATTGTTTCAAGGTAATGAAGGAGCTTCTGAGAGAAAAAAAATACCCACTTCTAAGACGCAGGAATAAACAAAAATCCCTGGCAGAAACCCACTATAGGCAAGTGTGTCTTTGCCACATAGCCTGAGCAAATATTTGTTAGATGATATACCAGTTTATAAATGTTAAGTTAAACCAATCATTTTAGCAACTGTGCTGGAAATTTCAGACACAAAAAAGTCAACATAGTTAGGCTTCCAGGAATGTATGAAAGGAGAATATGAGGTAAATGTGACTCATCATTACATTTCCATATTTTCTGGAGAACGTTGTTCACTCCAGAAGATTAGTGGCCAGAGCGGGGGTCTTTGGAATCTGAAACCATTCATTATGTATTACCGTAATTTATTAGAAATCTTCTGGTCCAAATGCCACTGTCCATGAATACGTAAATGTTTCCCATGTGCCAACAGCAGCATCCAGCGTGATATAGAGAATACTCATCTACTCCTAATACTCCTTATAGGTTGTAACTAGCTTACAAGAGCAGGGCCCTCTCTAGTTCCAGGATGTTTTCTCAGCATTGTTTTTTGTTTCATGTAATTGTTAATGTTACCATTAGTTTGTGTTCTCCCCTCTTGCTATAGTGCTGCCCCCCCCCAAGAGAATACTAATTCTGGCCGATAGAAATAAAGAATGTATTACCACTGTAAGAGGCACGAGAACTTATATGGGTTCTGAGATCTAGATAGAAACATACCTGGGTGCTTTTAAAAAAAATACTCTTCAAATATTAACCATTCAAGCGTTTGTGGTAACCATGTATGCCATAGGTGGTTGGCAAAGCAGACCCCAGGAACCAACCACATATCTCACATGTCATGGCACTAGTCCCCTTTCTGCAATCATTTTGAGCAATGTCAAGGGTTGACACCTTTTTTTAGCATGTTTTGCAATTTGTTATGTGTGCCTATTTTGTGTAGTGTCATCTACATGGGCTGCATGTGCAATCTGCATCGATGCATATATGTATCTGTCAGGAACCACAAAAGAACAAAAACGAAACAAAAACATAAGCCAGAAGCGTGGTCTAATAGAATGCAAGGTGTTAGAAGCGGGTAGTCAGACGGGCCAGGATCAGGATACCACATGTCAACGTGGTCAGGAACATAATCAGGAACTGGAGAAAGGAAGCCAGCCAGGCCAGGATCATACACAGAGAAACCAAAGAGAGGCCACAAAGTACTCAGAGACCAGCAAGGGCAGAGAGATACTGAGCCTTAGAAGCTAAATAGCAAGAGCACAGCAAGGAAGGGGCAATGATTAACAGGTATCTATGGAGACAGAGAAGGAAAGGCTGTTAATGAGTAATTAGCTGAGGTCTTCCTGCACTGAGCAGAGAAGCAAGTAGTTGAGCGTGGGAAGGGTGAGAATCCTACAGATACATATACACATGTATGCTTAGATGTATTTATCAGTTGACTAAAATTACCAGGGATGGTGGAAGCTTTAATGGAAAATATTTTGCTTCCATTACTTTATTATTTTGTTTGTAATATATAAGGAAGAAATATGGGAAAGTTACATTTGTATAATGTGACCAGATTCATGGTTTCCCTTAAACTAGGTATATTTAAATATTGAACTTGTCCTGAAAAGTTTCCGTATGTAAAGTGTGAGCAGTTTATATGGTTTGTCAGCTGAATCTAACTACAGAACTACAAAACATGCCTTGGTCTCCCACAAAGTAAAATGTGCCCTGACCACTAGCAATCAAAAGTAAACAGTCCATCACAAAGACCATATTTTTTTGCTAATGGTAGTAACCAAATAGTTCTAATAATGGTTCATATGAAAACAATTCAGTCTTTACCTTCCAACCAATAATGAAGTCACCTGTATTTACACTGGAATTTCAACACCAATATAAAAGTGGGAAAAGCAGCAAGTGGATGCTACGGCATCATTAAACGTATGCAAAATAGCACGAAGATATCTTTAGATATGTGACCGAGAGAATCTGCCTTTTCACCCTGAGATTGATTCTGTATGCAAACATTGATTCCTACGTGCAAACCCTGACAGTTCCCGGATTTGATTTGACATTTTGTGTTCACATACACCACCATTGTTGAAGGTGGTCAGGAGATACATTTATCACCATAATGCTGGTTAAATATTGGCAAGGCTGTAGCTCTGCACTCACATTTAATGTTTTCTTTGAATTTTTTAGGTTAAAGAACTAACATTTTTGAAAAATACCGTCATGGAATGTGATGCTTGTGGTAAGTGGTGTCATTCACTGAGTGTATCAGTGTTACTGTTTAACTTTAATCCCTGTCATCTGAAATTCTGTGAGGAATGGTCTTGCCCCCCATATATTCCATGAACCACACATGACCTCTCAATCTATATGGGAACATTGTTGGTTAGGATGGATGTCTTATCTATAACTGATGTTTCAGTGGTATTGTAGCAGTGATGAACAGTTTTCACCAGAATTTATTTGTCATATTTTTTTTATTCTAAAGTCATTTTATTGAGTTTTCAAATAAGTGTTTTTTAAATTAACATAATTCAATAATTCTTCTATAACGACATATGATCCATGAAAGACTAACTCATTCATATTTATAATTCCGAGTCAGAATGATATAAAGTAATCTCTTTTCATATAGGATGTAAAGTCTTGGTACTTCTGTGTTGTCTCAATATCATGAAACAGATAGACTGACATTAGTGATATCACATTATGTTGACATAAGCTTCCAAATGATATTTGTCTAGTCTGGGCCCCATTCATTTTATCTGGCCATTGTGTATGTATGTTTTTTCATTCGTTATAAACTCCCCTCACATAAAAGGGAAAAGTGAAGATTGTTGAAAATAATGTATCTAGAAAATGTGCAAAAGTGCAGTAGGAAGTGAAAGCAAACAGGAAACTGAACAGGAAATTTAATGGTGTGCCCAGAGCTGATGCATGTCTGGAATTTAGGTCTCTTTTGGGCATGCAACCAACCCATAATGACAAGTTATATTTACCCTTTCCCTCCGCTGCACAGCCATAGCTTCTCTTCCACTGCAAGAGATGCCAAGACAAAGTAGTCTTTACCAATCAGCCAAAATGTACCTGCCAAATAAAAAGACAGAAAACAAGTTCCATTCTTTTTACACCCATACAAACAGTGCCAGAAGAGACATACGAAGAATGGCTTAAAGAAAAAAGTAAATACAAAGAACAAGTCCTGGTACAAAAATTGACTCAAGGGAAATAATGAAATGATTTGCAGGAACAAGTTCAATGTTAACAAGTACAAGTATTTTCACAAGGTCTTGCAAAAACGATACCTTATTAAATGAATACAAGGAATGCTATGTTTATATCCTAATGCACTACCCACTCACAGCCTCACCAAAGAAGAATGTGAATTAAAGTACTCTGTGAGTACTTTAACATGCATTCTTTAACAAAAACAGATTAGGGAGAGTCAATGGTGCACTTAGGTGGGTGCCTTGGTTGTATGGAAGCCAGGTGCCTTGTTACGTTATGTGACCCTGCGGTAGGGTGACAGCTGCTCACATGGTGAGTGCAAGCCGCAGTGAAGTGTAAGAGAGCGGACAAAAAGAAAGGAGGGTGGGTATGTGTAAGTGGTGGTAGACAAGTGTGTGCTAGTGTATTTTGTTATATGATGTTACCATGTGTGCAAGCATATGAGTTAGTGTTAGGAACTGGGTCCATATAGACGACTGTAATGACCCAGAGCGCCCAAAGATGGAGTGCAGGAGTTATTGCACAGTAGCAGAGTTGAACAGGGTCTGATGCAGAGTGACTGCACTCTCCCAGGTGGGCATCTAGGGTTGTGCAGCCACATACCAGCACCCAGACATAGCAGCTGATGTTAACCAGAACTTGGAGATATCCTGCAGGCACCCTGGAGCAGGCATGAGACATAGCAGTAGAATCATGTGCAGGATGCTGCAGGCTGGGAGTATTGAAAGCTAAGCAGAGTACAGGAGAAACATAGCAAGCAAGGGGGACAGATCAAGGAGCAAGGGACAGGGAGACCAAGCAAGAAACATAACCAGACAAGATATATATAATACAGGGTACCACAGGGAACAAGACAAGGCATACTCAAGATCTGACGTGAACAAGACAGGACACCCCTCTACCGGGGATTCAGGACAGGACACCCCTCTACCAGGGATACAGCCTAGGACTGTATAATAACTATTGGAGATTCTGTCACATCTTATGGCCATAGTATGCTTAGCCCACCACTACGCCAAAGTACTCCAATGATGGTGGGTCCTAACGCTAAACACTGCTTACTGAATTACTAATACACTACACATTAAATCCAAACACAGAACCGAGAAGGACATACCTTTAGACTGCTGGCTGAGATAAACAGAACACACACGTGGGGCACACCTTATAAAGGAAACAGAGCTGAAGCAAAGAGGAGAACTAGAAGCAAGGAAAAGAATATCAGAACAGAGAATAAGGAAAGCCAGAACTGGACCACAGCAAGACAAAACAAAACAAGGGAAACAAAAGACATGCAGCTCCACAGCCTGGATGGGGCCTGGTAGTTAGCATGAGTGTGTATTACTATATGGCAGTAGTGTATATCTGTTATGTTGTTAGAATGCATGTAAGCCTGTGGGAGTGTATGCTGTTAGCATTTGCTGTCAGAGTGTTAGATTAAATATGTGCATGTTTTACTTCACAGGGGAACTGCAAAGAAATACTGTACACAGGCACCACTAACCACTAAAAGAAAAGTGAAATGTGTGAAAAGGAAAGTACACCCTCTTGAATTCTATGGTTTTACATATCAGGACATAATAACAACCTATTCCTAAGAAGGTCTAAAAATTAGGTATATACAACCTTTAGATGAACATTTGTTGACATGACATAATTGACAATTGTTGTAGCCCACCAAGGGTCATAAGGCCATTTCCAAACAATTAAAAGTCCATCATTTTACAATGAGAATATTTAAAAGTGGAAAACATTCAAGACAGTTTCCAATCTTCCCAGGAGTGGAAATCCCAGCAAATTCACCAAAAGGTGAAAGAAACTGAAAAACAAACAAAAGTTACATCTCAGGCTCTACAGGCCTCAGTTAGCTTTTTAAAAGTTAAAGTTAATTAGAGTACAATTGGAAAAGGACTGAACAAATATGGTTTGTTTGGAAGGGTTACAAGGAGAAAGCTTTTCTCACTAAAAAGAACACGGCAGCACAGCTTGGAGTTGCAAAGTTACAATTAATGTTCTTTTGGACAAAACCAAAGTGGAGATGTTTGGCCATAATGCACAACGCCACGTTTGTTGAAAACTAAACACAGCATATCAGTACAAACACCTCATACCAACTGTCAAGCACGGTGGTGGGTGATGATTTGGGCTTGTTTTGCAGTGATAGAACCTGGGAACCTTGCAGTGATTGAGTCGTCCGTGAATTCCTCTGTATACCATAGTATTCTAGAGTCAAATTTGCGGCCATTTTTCTGACCGCTGAAGCTTGGCCAAAATAAGGACAATGAGGATCACAGGACAATCCCAAGCACACCAATAAGTGTACAACAGAGTGGCTGTAAAAAAAGAATCAAGCTGCTTTATTGGCCCAATCAAAGTCCAAACCTCAACCTGATTGAAATGCTGTCACAGGACCTTAAGAGAGCTTTGCATAAACAAATGCCTGCAAACCTCAATGAACTAAAACAATGTTGTAAAGAAGGCCAAAAGTCCTCCACAACAATGTTGGAGACTGATAAAGTCATACAGACTGCATTACTTCAAGTAATTGCTGCTAAAGGTGATTCTACAAGCTTTTGAATCATAAGGTGTACTTACTTTTCCACATATGGCTTCTCCATTTTGACTTTATTTTTGTTGCATAAATCAGGACATAGTCTAATATGTCATGTTTTGTTGTTGTTCATCTGAGGTTGTATTTACATATATTTTGGACCTGCAAAACAACAGATGGTTGTTGTTATGTCCTGATAAGTAAAACCATAGAATTCTAACATTCAAAGAGCGTGTACTTTCTTTTTCACAAGAATATATACACATGTATATATTTATTAAATTTTTGTAGTTTGTGTGTCCCATTTTAGTTTCGGCAAACTTAAAAGGGCATATACAACAAAATCAACAAATTTTGTTTTGCATGTCTTCACTTTAAGGCATACACCCCAGTGCCACCGGCCAAGGAATCACAGTTACAGCTTATCAAAACCGGTGTATCCCAAATCCCTGTTTCAGTGGGGTCACTTGCACAGAGACAGCCTCTGGTTTCCGCTGTGGCCCTTGTCCACCTGGCTATACAGGAAATGGATCACATTGCACTGATATCAATGAAGTAAGTTATACACTGTTTAAGTATACTGTATTTTCTCCACTAGCCAGCATTTTGTTATAAATATAATGGATGTGAAGAACAAAAAAAAGGGAAAACTTAATATTAAAGGAAAGTCTGACATATTTTCAATGTTAAAGGGGGTAATAAAAAAATGAAAAGAACCAATATATGGCCCTGTACCTGTTGAACTACATTGTCCATCGTTCTCAGCAGAAGCGGAGTTGTCATTCAATGAGATCATCACCCTGCCTGAGCTAAAGGATTTTCACAATCCCTTTAACTGGGAATAATGAAGCCAAATAATAGAGGTGAATGATCAATAAGAGTCTAGTTTTTTTTATAAGTGGGAAATCAGAGCTCTATTTGAATTATGTACTTAATTGTTATCTGTATTCATATTTTGTATGTATGTGTTTTGAACAAAAATTGTTGCAATTAATAAGACCTGAAATGCTATTAAGATTACGGCGCTTAATAAGACTAACATCTCTTCACAGTGCACAGCAAATCCCTGTTTTCCTCGGGTTCGCTGCATCAACACCTCTCCTGGCTTCCATTGTGACCCTTGCCCTATTGGGTATATTGGAAAGAGGGTCGAAGGAATTGGACTGACTTTTGCCAGAGCTAATAAGCAGGTAATAACTCACATGGTCAGGTGAAATGTAGGGGTAGAGAGGACCTGTGGGAATATGGGCAACATCTTAATTTAAACCAAGACATATGATAAAGTCCATTAATATGTTGTCATGATGAAGGAGTAGAGATAAACAAAAATGCAAAAAAACCCTAACATTTGGTCCTGTATCAGATCCAATATTTTAATTATAAATTGTGGTTTTCATTCCATCAGTTGGCCAAAAAAATCAAATCACACTATTACGGTAACACATGCAAAAAAACCCACAAATCAAACCACCTAAAAATTATTTATGTTATAAGTATTTTTTACTGCCATGCCACAAAATTGTCGTATCAATATTGTTTCATTTATGGTCTGACAAAATTAACATGAATCTAAAGAAAACACTAATAAGCAATACGTTTATCCAGTAGATGTCAGTATGCAGATGTTGGTATCTTGCTTCCTAATTGTAAAGGCTATGTTACCTTGTAGCTATATGCTCTAAATAGCAGCGCAGTATTTTGCATAGCTAGTTTTAATACATGTATTGGCTGATTAGTATATGTGTTGAAGCAATCTGTCATTCAAAGATTTAACTGTAAATAGAACAGGTATAATGAGGATAAAACATTAATTATAAATTAGTAACAAGGGTTTAAACATAAAAATTATGCGTATTTCAAAAACAATACATATCATATCTTATCTTGTAAGTTGTAGCAGTTATTTTGCCATTTTTGCTGTCAGACTACTGATGAGTCATATAACTTAATAGAAGTATGAACTACATAACGTATTTTAAAAGGGAAGCTCCAGTCATTGTAAGTATTTTAATGCATATGATACCTGAGGGTCCCACATGGCCAGACAGTGGCTGCATTCTACTTGAGTTTAGTAACCTAATGTGTGGCCATGTGTATCCATCCAGAGGTCACTGGTCTTAAAGTGCTAGGACTGCCTAATGATTCATAGGCAGTCCAGCCATGTCCCCAATATGCATTTGCCTCTTTGCCCAATGATAGGCCTGCACAACTCCTGCTTGCCAAAACGCATGTGTGCTATACTCATCTCCAGACAGCCCCAGCTCTTGACTGCTTAGGCCTATAGCCCGAAGCAAATACCCACCCAATACCCGAAATAAGAAACAAGACACAATTGTAGTGGGTAGGGCATAGGCCACAGCTTTATTACATTCCCCCCCTTTATTGACCAGCAGAACATAAACCAATAAATGACATAATTATACACTTAAACGACCCGCCAGCTACCGAACCTTTTGGGCCCGATAGGCGGTTATTGTACCACTTGCACCAAGAGTCCTAGTCCATCCGATGCCATCAGCCGTCTTCAGGACATGCCTCCCCAAGCCCGTAGGGCAAATTCCAGATAACGAACTCATAAGCGCTGGCCAGGGGGGGAACAACACCGATGCTGTGACAATAAAAACAGAGAGACAGAAAACAACCTGACCTGACAGAAGAACTAAGGGGTGGGAGGGCGAGACAATCACAGGTGCTATGGCAGCTTCAGGAAGGTAAAGAGGGAGATGATCTCCCTTCACCTTCCTATAACCCTTAGGTCCTGCAACAAAGTTGCAAGGAACAGCCAATAAGGACAGGGGACACTGACAAGCCATTAGGCCTAGGCCAGCAGTCATGTCCCCCATCCTCACTGGTCCAGGAGGCCCCTGTCTCATGGAAGAATTCCAGCAAATCTAACAAGACCTCCTGCGGTCATGTGTGAAAATTACTCTCTTTGAGTTCAATGGAAACATTTTACTACGATTGATTGGCTCATTCAAGCAGCAAAAATAGGAACTAGGACATTGGTAACTGTGAACGCCCATCACTATAATCACCGATCATAAGAATCTGCTTTACCTGGAAAAGGCCAAATGGCTTAACCCTTGTCAATCCTGTTGGGGTTTGTTTTTTTTTACCTGTTTCAATTTCATCGTAACCTGGCTCCAAAAAACATTAAAGCCGATGCCTTTTCTAGACAATTAGAAAAACATAACTTTACTTCCATTGCCAAACCCATCATTCCTCCTAAACTTACCTCTCGCATTACCGCCAATACCAGACAAGCTTCCAGAAAAGTGCCTCCAATATGGCCGCTGTGATTCAGATGGTGTGTGAACGCATCTGGTGCTCCTGCTGTATGGAATAGGGAAACCTTGGGTTCCGTAAACCCCTTCTTAAACGCACAAACTACTTATGTGTTCCACACCTTGTTTCAACCCCAGAGGCAGGGTTTTGATTATTAACACTATTTAAACATCCCGTGCACATCCTTACAGTTCCTGGTGAATATTTGGCATTTGGTATTGTAAATTTTCATGGCTGACATGGCTTGTCCTGACTACTATTTGTTTGTGTATTCCGTTGCTGACCACAGCTTGTTCTGTCTACGATTTGTCTGTGTCTTCTGTCATCAACCCTGGCTTGCACTGACTACGATTTGTCCCTGTGTCCTGTTGCTGATCACGGCTTGTCCTGGCCTCAATGTGTCCACTGGCCTGCTTTGTGAATGCACCTGGTTTGACAGGGATCAGTCCTGATTGCCAATAGACGCCGCTAATTCTACTTCACCCACCCTTTTTTTCTCTTTATCCCCATCACCCTTCTTGCCTGGATGAGTGCCTCCTGGGACCTACTGCGAAAGAGGAGGGACACTTCGATATGCATGCAACTCAACAACAGTCATCATACTCACCAATTGATCCCAACCTAATATCCATGAATGTCAGGGGCCTGAATTAGACAGAGAAACTGAGCTACCCTTAAGAGACCTTAAATTCTACAAAGCCTCGGTGGCTTTCCTACAAGAAACCCACTTTCGTGGAGCCTCAACTTTGGAGCTTTCCAGTCGCAACTACCCCAAAGGCTGCTTCAGCAATAGTCAAGAATCCAAGACAAGAATACAGCACAACCTATTATGATGTATAAGTGTTTTTAGATGTGTAGTAATAGTACTGTGTCACTCCCGTGTAAATAAATAAAGAACTTTATTAAATAATACGTCCTCAAACACAAATAAAACAATTGAAGCATTTTTAAAATGTTTCTCAGAGACCATCATACCTAATGTATGGTTTTCAATATTTTTCAGGTGTGTGATGACATAAATGAATGTGAAAACAGGATCAGTCCATGTCCTGCTAACACTGTTTGTATCAACACCAAGGTAAATATAGCACTTTGATTTCATATTTATAAAATTGTTTTGACTGTGAAATCTCTGTCTCGTTGGGGAGCAATGTAGCTATTTCTTTTATCTACGCACAAAGTTTTTAGAACAAATCAGTATTTCGAATGAGTGGTTCCAGAGGAGTGCTGGCACCTACTATCATGGGAACTGGTATAGCTGAGTGCCTCCCAGTAACATACATACTTACATACACTTACATATACATACTCTAACATATATATATATTATATAATATATATATGTTAATGTGAGTATGTATATATATATATATATATATATTATATATATATATATATATACTCACATTAACATCTGTCTTGTTGGGGAGCAATGTAGCTATTTATTTGACAATAAAATTTTGAATTCCAGGAACAAAATACATTTAGCTGGATCACTATGAAATTTCAAGATAGTTTTAGGAACAAATCAGTATTTCGAGAGGTTCCAGAGGAGCGCTGACACCTTCTGTCGTGGGAACTGGTATAGCTGAGTGCCTCCCAGTAACATATATACATACTGTAACACACACGTGTACATACACACTCACATTAACATACATATACTAACTCTAAGCACACTTACACTAAAACATACTCACTCCATCACACCTCACACACACTCTTCCATTCATGGTGCAATCCATCATAACTATAGAGATTGTACCCCAAATCAAAATCAGACCAGTGTTCTAAAAAACCCAAAGCCCTCCTCCTTGCATCCAGGCTTCAACCTCCTTTTCAGGGCTTCATATGAATTGACCAATTTAACAAAATTCTGTAAATTTGATATTCGTAAGAATCCAAATGCACAAGCCTAACGAGAGTCCTTTTTAAATAAAGGAATTTATTTATTTTGTTTGCCTAACTCTTGTTTTGCACTAACAAACTGGCAACTTATGAAAAAGCTGGGAGAAAAGCAAACCCTTACCGCGAGCATTTTCTGTGAGTTTTGCTACTTGCTTTATACAGATTACACAGCTAATCTATTACAAACGCCACCCTTCAATGATTGCACACACTAAAAAAACCAGAGGAACAAAACATAGTTTTTTTCACAAACATTTTACCTTCTTTCTGCAAGTAAGCTCCAAACCTGACTCCCTGCAAAAGTCCTACACCATGTCAAGACTGAGCACAGCGATGCAAGGTATCTGTAATGTATCAGCAAGGTCTTTCCCAGGCAGGAATTTCAAGGCAGATAGGGGCTTCCAGATGTCAGAATTTGTATCTGACCAATTAGGCATCTGAATGGTTCCAACTTTACTCTTCAGCATGACAATGAACCAAACATACAGCCAAAGTAATTAAGAACTACCTTCAGCATAACGAATAACAAAGATTCCTGGAAGTGATGGTATGGCCCCCACAGAGCCCTGATCCAAACATTATCGAGTCTTATCGAGTAAGATTTTTCCTGACATTGGATTATAGCAATGCTAATGAATTCTTTTTTCCATAGACTTATTTTTTTTATCATTTACATATCATTGTATTGTTTGCCAAAAGCAGTATGATAAGGAGTCAGGGTGTATGGCTAGTAGCCTATATAACATGGCTAGAATACATACACATGACTATAGCTGCCTCAAAAAACATTATATTATGTACAAAGTAGATTTTTTTTAAAAAAATGGAAAAAGCTAAATACTTAAGTCATATAACAAATAAATTGTGTTATAAATGTAAAATGAGTAAATAGTAATTCAATAACTTATAACTGTAATAAGTAATTTCTGTATATAGTTACAGCATTTAAGAAAATGCATGAACAATGCATGTTCTATACATTGTAGTAACAGTTAATGGCACAGAAATATGTTTTGGCATAACCATCTCAGTATATATTTCTTACACCTCTTTTGTGCTCCATATTTGTGTAGGAAAATCTCTTGTATAGTGAATCTCTATATTTGTTATAAAATAATGAGTGTTTTTACATTAATTAGGCTAATGCCTAAGGCTTCAGTATAGATATGAGTGAGCCAGCCGGTGTGATCACTTAAATCCCGAGCAAGAGATATGGAGTTTGAGTTAAGTTGAGCTTGGATGCAGCTTGTACTCTTCTTTTCATCAAAACCCAGGGTCCAGCCGGCAATAGTCCAATAGGGAGCTATCAAAAGAGTGGCTTATGACTTTTTATTTGTTATTGCTGTTCAGGGGTCATATAAATGCAGCCCTTGCAAAGCAGGGGGGAAAGATCACGAAGCATGCAAAACAGAAAGAAGGTGTCCTAATGGCGAGATAAGCAAGTGCCATGAGAAAGCAGACTGTATCATTGAACGGGATGGGACCGTCAGATGTGTGGTAAGAATGAATGACATATAAAAGGGTATAAACGTATGCCCATGCATTTGGAAGGGGGAAGCCACCAAAATATGATATGATGGTTGAAGTGCAACTTTTATTAGACCAAAATCCTTATTGTAAATCACTGTGAAATTCTTGCTTTACCTAATTCCCATAAAGAAGTAATGTAGAACATGATAGAGAAGAAAACTTTTCAACCCAGTCCTCAAGGCGTAGGTGTGTGTGTAAAAAGAGAAAGCGTTGCAATAGTCAAACTGGTACTGAGAGACATACCGGTACTTTATATGATGTACTTTGCAACAATTAGAATGGATGAATGAAAGTAACACTGTAAAATTAGACATCCAAGCAGGCTGCAATTTTGTCTTATTTATTTTCCATCTTTTCACAGTGTATGGTAGGATGGGCAGGGAATGGATTCTTCTGTGCAAAGGACACAGACATTGATGGATTTCCTGATGAAAAGCTTAGATGTTCCGACTTACAGTGTAAAAAGGTAAGACGCCAAAGCCTACGATTACAACATGACAAATTATATGGCTTGCACACAAAAGAAATACCTACTCAAGGGAACAAGTTTTACTTTTGTTACATCTAAACACAGCTCTTTAGTGAATACATTTTCTTCTCAATAAAACTAAACTTTATGTATATGGCTTCTTCATCTGAAAATAGCTATTTCTCTAGTATATTTCATTCTTTTGACATCAGCAGAATGTACTGGGATCGTAACTCAAAACATAAATAATGATGATTTGTTTAAGTAGAATTAAAAATGAGGTAAGCCATAGAAAAGTTTTACAAAGTACACAAAAAAGGAAAAATATAACATTTGACTTTTAATCCAAAGGAAACTTGAAGGTGTTTTTAGTGAAGAGAAATGTGCGATATCTTTATCTCTTATTAAGTGATAGGAGGAAGGGCATAAAAGGTTTCAAAACTTTAGAAGTCCTGTCTTCACATCTGACCCTAGATTTCTGGAGTGTGACTTCCAGCAGTTTACCCAGGGTTGTACTTTGGGTTTGTGGAAGTGGGGCAAGCTGCCCATGGAGGTAGGGCTACCCACGTGTGGAGCTTTACTCAAGATGTGACAGTATATAGAGATTTGTAAAATGTCACAATATGTCAAAATATCAACAAATATAGTGATAGTAGAATACTTCTTCTTAAATGTCCCCCTGGGAGAGTAATTAATTCAACCTCAAATGTAAGTTCAAAAGGTGTCAAACCAAAACACCACATTATAGGCAGAGATATAAAAAACTGTTTAAAACACCCTAGGTTTCTGTTGATCACACCATACTGGTGTATGATTTTTCTTTTTTCAGCAGGGTGTACTAGATAAAAAGACTTTGCTTTGCCAGATGAATAGACCTAGGGTAGTAGGTCTCTGAGGGGAGCAGTCCCTCTTCTGCGGACCAATCACCCCGTGAAGGATCAGGTTAATGGTGCACTGAAATGTAATTTGGAGAAATCCTATTTATACTATGGAGACTTTGACTAACTGGTACAGCCTCCATAGCATGCAATATAGGCTTTGTGCATCCTCATGTGGTAGAGCACAAGACTATGATCTGATCGGCAGAGAGGATGGTGATGTGAAGATAAGCGATGGCTGGGGCACTGCCTTGTGTCAGGCAGGGCCGGACTGGGAATGAAAAGCAGCCCTGGAAACATTTGGACACCAGCCCCATATATTTTATTTGCCACACACGCCCATCATACATACCTGAGTCACACTATTTGCCATCCAAATAACTATAAATCATTAATTTTTATCACATTATTTATCCCAGAAATCAAAAGTGTTAAAATGCCCAAATTAGTTACAGAGATTAGACATAATGGAATCAAAACATTTGCTTATTGAAATAGATTTAATATTGCAAAACCTTTACTTTTCCTCTCACTGATTTCTGGCCCTAGAAAGTTTTGTCCTCTAAAGTGACAAATTCAGGAGGGCGTTTTATCTCTGGATAAGTAAACATTAAATAATTTATTCCTACAGTAAGTAAAGTGCCGGGAAACAGATAACCAAATACACACCAGCACATGTTCTGCCACTCCGACACCCAAACACACACCAGGACAGGCTCTGCCACACCGACACACAAGCACACACACCAGGGCAAGCTCTGACAAACTGACACCAAACACACATCAGGACAGGCTCTGCCATGCCCAACACCCACAACAGACACACCAGGACAGGCTCTGCCAAACCGAAACCCAAACACACACACGCAAGGACAGGCTCTGCCCAACAGACACCAAACACACACGCCAAGACAGCACTTGCCACAGGACCGACATAGAAACACATCCCACGACACAACACATTGCCCACGGACAGTCTGCCACACCGAAACACCCAGAACACACACCAAGCGGCTGCACACGAATCGACCCCCAACAACACACACCAGGAACACAGGCTCTGCCCAACTGACAACCAACACAACACACACCAGGACAGGCACTGCCACACCAGAGCATCGAAACACACCCAGACACGGCACCAGTGACAGGCTTTGCCGAATCCGACACCCCAGACACACACACGACCAGGAACAGCTCGCTAAGAGATCTACCGAAACAACACACGACACCAGACAGGCTCTGCCACACTGACACCAAGACACACACACCAAGACAGGCTCAGCCACACCGACACCCACACACAACAGGACAGGCTAAGCCACAATGGTTATCGTTAATCCCCGTTTTATATTTTTGCCCCTTGTGTATTAATGCCCAGCCAGACCCTCTTTAGTATTGATTAATGTGTTCCCCCCACAACCTTGTGTATTGCCCCCACCCCTTTTGTGTAGTTATGCCCCCACCCCTTTTGTAGTGGTTAATGTGATGTCCCCAGCCAGCCCCCTCTTTAGTATTCATTTATGTGATGCCCAACGACCCTCTTGTCTATTGATGACAAAACTCAGCCACCCCCCTCTCCCCACTCCCTTAAATATGGGTCCACTTTCCTCTAACCCCTATTTTTTTTAAATACGTACATTTTTGTTTCTCTTTTTTCATGCTCTCCTCTGACGTGAAGATCCTCTCCTTGTCACGAGGAACTGTTCTGTGAGCCCGCCCCCTTGAGCGTCATGTCTTGAAAGGGGTGGGAGGAAGAGCCTCAATGAGGCACTGCCAGTGTGATGCATGGTGCGTGCACGCTGGCCGCTTTCATTTTATTAGGCATGCCGGCTGCTTTCATTTTATTAACAAAGAAAAGGAATCCAGCACTCCAAACAGCTTCCAATCTTTAGGATACTTTGTTAAGCAAGAGCAAACAAAAGCAACGTTTCAGCAACGTTTCGGTCAAGCCTGTTCAACAGATTAATTTAAGCTTCAAAAATGTTTGTGTGTTTATTTCTGCTTGTTTTAGGACAACTGTGTCACAGTTCCGAATTCTGGTCAGGAAGATGCAGACAGAGATGGCATTGGGGATGCATGTGATGACGATGCTGATGGAGATGGTATCACAAATATGCAGGTTTGAAACTTCTATGGTTCATGTTATTTACTGTGGTGACAAATCACAAACTGTTACCCACCAGACAGGTTAATTACTGGTGTTTTTTTGGTGATATAGCCATGTGATGCAGCCAGAGGTGTATCTACTGAAAATAGCGCCTATGGCAAGCACTGAAATTGCGCCCCTGTCCAAATATCTAAAACCCATTTATTAGCCCCTGCTGCCCATAAATATATAAATATTAATCCCTGCTGCCGATTCTCCCACACAAACCCAGATCAATTGAAATTCACTTGTGATCTCAGCACTGAAGGTATATATCAAATAAACAGAATCAGACATACAAATCCTGTATTTGCAGGTATACAATAATAATATATGAAACGTAGCATCGCAGGTATAGATCAAATAAATACATGGAAACAGCATTGCAGGTATTAATCAACTGAACAAGACATACAAACCCTGTATTTGCAGGTATACATAAATAATGTATGGAAACATAGCATAGCAGATATGGATCTACAGAATAACACAAAAAACAGCTTTGCAGGTATAGATCAATTGGAATTCACATAAAAACACGGCATTAAAGGTATATTTAAAACCCTCCTAAATTAAAGGCATAGATCACAGGTTGCACACCCCAAAGCCAGGCCTAGCATCCACAATGCCCACATAGAACCATATTAACTCATGCTTTCCCTCATTCAGACAACTCATATTCTCACTCATTCAGACAACTCATGCTCTCCCTCATTCAGACAATACATTCACATATTAACTCATGCGCTCCCTCATTCACTCACTGCATTCACACATTAATTCACACTCTTTACTTATATCTACCCCCTTTCCCTCCCTTGTCACTTTCTAACCCTTTTCCCTCCCCTTTCCCTACTACCCTCTTCCTCAATATCTACCCCCTCTCCCCCTTTCTCACTATCTACCCCTTCTCATTCCCTTATCACTTTCTACCCCCTCTCCTTCCCTTATCACTTTCTAACCCCTCTCCCTCCCTTATCACTTTTCTAACCCCTCTCCCCCCTACTTACTATCTACCCTCTCCCCCTTTGTAGTTCTCTCACCTTGAGGTTCATCGAGTGGAGCACGAGGCTTCTGTCTTCCTGCACTGCTGCGGTGCCCACTGCTTCACTGCTGAGCGCCGGAATATGATGTCATATTTTGGCACTGTCTGTTTTTTTTTTTTGATGCGGGGATCACCCCTCTCTCTCCTCCGCATCAAAAATAAAAAGACAGTGTTTAAAAGCCGCTTGCTGGTGCCCGCTGCTTCACTGCTTCACGCCAAAATATGACGTCATATTACGACGCTCAACATGAAATGCCGGCACCGGGACGGAGGTAGAGGCCTCGTGGGCAGAATGAGGGGCGCCAAGCAGTTGCTAGGCTCCCCTCTCTCTCCTCTGCATGAAAAAAAAGACGGCGTTTAAAAGCCGCTCACTGGCGCCCCCTTTCAAATGGCGCCTATGGCATGAGCCATAGGTGCCATACCCTAGATACGCCTCTGGATGCAGCATACCTTCATTTCTCCCTGTCAAGTAATGTCAGCCATTCTTTGTGACCCATGTATTTCTGTTCTTCTTTCATCCCCTTACGGCTGTCTTTTCAATGAGCCCTACCCATTCTTCCTCATTAGTCTTTAACAGCTTCCATGCAGAAATGGTAGAGACTATAACAGTGAGGGAATTTAAAAATGCCTGCATTTAAATAGGCATGAAGCTGTTCTGAATCTAAGACAACACCAAGTACTGATTATGGCCTGAGTCTTTATATTGGGAAAAATGGGCTGACTAGATGAGCCAAATAGTGACTTCAAATTCTGTGTTTCCTAACCACACTCTACATCCTTATGGTCATTTAAAATGAAATAAGGCACACAGATTAGAGTAAACAGGACAGACAGGAGCACAAAACACTTGGCAATGTCTGTGCAGTCATGTTTATACAACAATATGCTGCAACAAGAGGATCACTATGAGGGCCTACCAAATCATCTCCCCAGCTATAGCATGCCCGACCCCTCATCGGCTATACATTAGCCTACAACTATTAAGTATTGATGATTTTTTATTTCAGAAAATAATTTTTTGTGGCTGTTTTTGAACCAATGAGCCTGTTAAAGAGACATGGGCATACTTGGGAATTCTCCAGGTTTCGCCTGTAGACTACATGTAAAGCTCCGGGTCACTAAGAGAAAACTTTGGGCTGCGGGAGCAGAGTTGAGGCATGCCCCACCGCCCGCACACTTCCTCACACTTCCCCACACTTCCCCATTAAAAATAGCGTGTGTTCTGCAATTTGGGTCGGAGCTCCCACTATGTCAGTGGGCCTCACACCGACATCAACAGGACCGCCCATGTCCTATGTAAATCAATTAAAAGGCAATATAATCAAATTACTGTTTGTAATTTAATATTTTAATTGTGGATCTCTGCTTGTCACCTCTAATTGTCTTACGTACTACCAAAACTGTGAATTACAATAATCATTATTGTTCATGGATTTTCTAGAATTTCTTGTAGCATATTGGTTAAAGGTTACATCTACTTATTGATTCAGGACAACTGTGTATATATCCCTAACGTGGACCAGAAAAATACTGACCAGGACAACTTTGGAGATGCCTGTGATAACTGCCGCAATGTCAAGAATGATGACCAGAGGGACACTGATCAAGATGGCAAAGGAGATGTTTGTGATGATGACATGGATGGCGACAGTATGTTTTGATATAATATATAATGTGTGTGTGTGTTTCATATGAAAAAATGAATAAATGATTATTTAATGTTGATAGCAGGCTGGTCACTTTGGTCAGAATAGTACTGGTATACAAATTCTCAGCAGTTCCTATGCAGCTGTTATGGTATAAGAATACTATGGTAAATATACTGTATATTTATGTATTCCATGTAACTTGTTTTTCTCTTTTCCAAATTTCCAATTTGGTTTCTTCCACAACCGACCCTTTGCCAAATTAAGACCCTTGGATCACCTCCCAGCACCAACCTAGCCACTTTGACCAAGCTGCTCTGGCAATGGCTCTGTGATGACTACTGTTTATCTGGTGGCTTTTGGCAGTTTAAGAACTCTCAGTTTGTTAGATTGTGGGTAGTTGCTTGTTTATTCAGCAGGCAAATGGTGCAGTTAGGTAAGCCAGAACAAAAAGACAAATTTATGGCAACTACCCTAGGTCATGGGTAAATACCTTGACAAAAGAAGCCCTATAATGTTGTATAAGCTCACTAGAATATAGCCCACAATCTTCTACTGCATCATGGACAGAAGCCAGAAATATTAGTTCTTTTCATGGCACACACAACAGAAAACTGATAATATGTAATTGTTGAAGGAATTAAAAATACTGTGGACAACTGCAAGAAAGTCCCCAATCCTGATCAGAAGGATAGCGACGGTGATGGTGTAGGAGATGTTTGTGACAGCTGTCCCAACATTAGGAATCCAGACCAGGTAGGTTTGGAAAAAAGTAGAATATGTATCAGAATATGAACAGACAATATACTACATCGATTACAGCTCTTTTATACTACAATTACACTGATTACAGCTCTTTTTAAGAAAAATATGTTCTTTTTCACTTTTTCTCTCTTTTTTAGTCAGACGCTGACAGTGATTTAGTTGGGGATCCGTGTGATACCAACCAAGATAGGTATTGACATTTTTTCTAATGATGTTTGTCATAATAATATATAAAATATATTACCACCAGATTTGCTAATTGTAGACTAGGCAATTGCTTAGAGCCCAATTTCTACAGCTGTGGTGGCAAAGGTGTGTGGGACATAAATTTTGTTCTCCTATGCACAACATGAAATGCAAATAATTGTGAAAGAAGAAAATTTATGCAGTCATAATAAAAAATATTATTAATAATTAATGCAATATGAATAAAATGTTAAAATAACTAAGTAGAAATTTAATTTAAATGTTAATCATGTCTTCATTTGATGGTCGGTTCACAAATGGCAGTATGTCTTAAGTTACAAGATAATTAAGTGTTCATTAGTCATTATTGTCAAATCTATATTCATTGGCATATCATACCACTGCAATTCTTCAGGGAGATCAATCTAACGCATGAATATCATTTGAGACTCCCCCCCCCACTACTTTCACTACTTTTTATCATTAGAGATGGAGATGGTCACCAAGACAGTAGAGATAACTGCCCATCAGACATTAATAGTTCCCAGCTGGACACTGACAAGGATGGCCAAGGAGATGAGTGTGACGATGATGACGACAATGATGGAATTCCTGATATTTCTCCTCCTGGGCCTGATAACTGCCGACTGGTTCCTAATCCAGATCAGGCAGATTCGGATGGTGAGCAAGCATTTGTGAAGAACCTTGTTTGAAGTGAAGTTGTGGGTCTGGGTATATTTAGATTTTTTAGTTATTCTTTTGTATCTTTTTTGCTTCTCGTGAATTAATTTTAGATATTAGGGATTTGACATATGAAATTAATTTTTTTAACTTTATTTAAAATCCCGATTTCATAATATTAGGTTTATCATGTATAATAAAAAACCTTTAGGCAGTGCTAAATAAAACAAAAAATCTTCATCTAAGTCAGGGGTGTCCAAGTTTTTCTGCAGTGGACCACTTCATCAGAAATGTATGTGCACGTGGGCTGCATTCTTTTTCACTGAGAGAAAATATAGCCTTTTAGCTTTTTAATACAGGGTTAATTTGGCGATAATGAAAAAAGCAGGGGAAAGTTTTATTGATCAACACTATGTCACTCTATCAACACTAAATTACTTAAACAGTAAAACAAAGTCAGTCCACAAATCATTTAAAACAAGTTTAGCCAAATAAAACTGCACAAGGCTGGAGCACACTGTGGGTGCAAGCTGGATTTAAGCTGGCTGACGCACACTGGAGACAGGGCCGGATTAAGACACCCAAACACACACACCAGGACAGGCTCTGTCACACCGACACCCAAACACACACAACAGGA